>VUQK01014576.1:0-12252 GCA_015106715.1 Bujurquina vittata
GAAAGATCATTATTTCTTTCTCATTGGTGGTGAAAGTGGTGTTGATGTCCTTCTGAGCGGCATATAAGTTGGTTTGGTATGGGATGTGACTGATGACCTGGACATCAAAGTACCTTGTAAAGTACACAAGTTATTGTAAGATTGCTATTATTACGATTTAAATTGATGATTGATGGAAAAAAAAAATTTTTTAATTGAGTAAACCTACAGATGTTAGATCTACATAGTAGGATCTGGTTATTGTAAACATTTATCATCGTAGTAACCACCTTATCAACATCAGTATATGTACACACATGTAAACATATAAACATTAGAAGAATATTTTTGTAGCAGAGTATTTAACATTTATAATTATCAGAGGGTTTTTTTTGTTTTGTTTTTTGTGCCTTTATGTTTTCCAAAATATATCAAAAAATATGTGGATGAGGCATTAAGTTAAAAAACAAAAGGTGCTTTAGGAAGTTCATTTACATCCATTACTTTATAGCGGAGGCGCTGACGTATGGAAGGACAGGGACAGGAAGTGATTGCGAGCTAAACACACGCACAAAAATCACGACATTCCTATTTGGTGGGAAAATGCACCACATCAACTAATACATTTTTTTTTATGGCAATGTGGTGAAGCACTGATTGACAGCAGGTTTTGCCTGTGATGGGCTTATCTCAAGGGCGTAGGAGTGGGTTTACTATTGGGGGGGACACCTGACAGATCCATAAATACTGTGTAAATTTTGGGTAGGATGAATGCACCCGTCCCTCCCGGTTCCTACTTGTACTTGTGGAGGAGAGGAATTTTTTTTGGGAGTGGAGTGGCACATTTTAATATAAATTGTAAATTGTTGCATATAACTTTGCGAAATGAAAAAAATCACTTTACAGTCACACATGTGAGGTTGTGCTGAAAAGAATGATACAAACAAGGCAGGGTAAACAGTTTTTAAGGTTAAATACAAATCAAAAGTAGTCAAAAATGGCCAATTACACTCCGTATCCCACAGCATGTGGGATGGTGTAAATGCAGTAAACTAGTGTGTTAGTGGTTCTAAGCTAAATAAGACTCCCGTGATTTTGGTTGGCTCACATATTCATTGTTATCATTTTACAGCATTAATATGCTTCTCTTTTTATTCGCAGAATGCATATTTTTATGTATCTCCACCCAGTCCTTACAGCGGAAGAGAAAGTGTTTTTTCAATGTGAAAAAAACAAGAAAGGGGAACTACGGATTCACTGTTGGTGGCAATGTGAGCGGGTCAGTGCAACTCTGTGAGAACAGCCACTGCTGTGTGGGCTATTACCTGATGATTAATGGCACACCAAAAGTTGATGTTCTTGGTAAGAAGCCTGAATGTCTGGACAAGCACATGATAATTAAAAAACAAACAAACAAAGAACATTTTCAGCACAACAACAAAAAACTTTATCAAATGATTAATGAACAAAACCAACCAATATCAGCTTTGAAGTATTATATGCGCATTGTTTTTTGTACTGGTGATTTTTTCTTCAGTTTTTATTCCATTACTGCACTGCTTTACTACTACATTACTGCTCTACTAACCCCCTTGGTATATACTTATGTTATCATATGCCTATTTTTTTGTGATCACCGCTCAAGCACTTCTGGTTAAATGCAATATGCATTTCATTGCACTGTATTTGTGGCATATGCAGTGACAATAAACTGAATCTAATCTCATTTTTCTGTTGCAGCTTGTGACAAGTTTGAAAAGTCATGCCCAGATCCAATCTGCAAGGCACAACCACGTGTCAACAATAAATTTTTGGCATGTGTGTGCAACACAGACCTCTGCAACAGCAACATTACTTGGGAAACAGAACAGATCTCAGACAACTACTTTTCTTTTTCAGGTATGATAATAATAAGATTATATGACAGTGAATTGCTGAATAATTGCTGTATATAACTAGAAAATAGTTCACACACCATTACAGAGACACACCAGAACCCCTCACTCAACTGTTTGAGTTTTTCCTTTAATGTGTCATCTGCATGCAGGGGTACTGTTCATCTAACATGTTTGCTTTGTTTTTTTTTTTCCTTTTAGTTTTGTTTGTGAAAACTGCTATAAAACTGGCTGTGATTTTGATCCTTGTGTGTTTCCTGATTATTGCTGCTGCTAAATGGAGACGTGGGCCACAAAAGAAAAGTAAGGTCCATGTGCATTCAGAAGCATTATTTAAATCCTGCTTTTCAAAATTTACTTTGGTTTGACTCCGTTTTGCCTGTTGCTGTTTCTTACTACTTTGCATTGGTAACACAGTGAGCGCTGGGATACAGAGGTTTAGAGCTACTCACTACATTTTCATTGGGAAAACAAAAAATCATGAGAGAACACTGTTCTCTGTCTTAAATATTTTTATTTTATTTATTTATTTATTTTTTACATAAATGCATCTCAGTAAAGAATCTTGGTGGCACATAACTTTTTCACAAAAAAATTAAATGACTTTTTGAGACCAGATAAATGGACTAGCTCTTATATAGCACTTTTCTACTCTGGTTAAGCAAGTGTTTAACTAAAGTAGAAAAAATAAACATGAAAAATAAATGATGCATGTGATAAAAGTTTATGCAATAAGCTTGCTAGCCCAGAGGTTTCAAGTCAAGATTTTATTTTCAGCCTTTGGGCAGATTACATGTATTAAGTTTTACATCTTGCATACTTTACGCTTGCATTGCATGTGCACATCAGTCTACTATTTTTATGGCATTTACTGTGGTGCTGTAACAATGTACCCATTTGCTTTGTTAAATTCCTCTACAGAATGAAGCAACTGTTTCCACATTTTCTAAACCTAAATTAAATTCTCATGGTGTCTTTATTTGCCCTTGAAATGCTTTCATTCTATGTGCTGCGCTGACCTTGCTTTTTATCTGTGCTATGGTACTCCCTTTTACCTCTGCCTCACTTCAGTCACATCTCTGTGTCCCTGTAACTTTTTAATCAGGCAACTTTCACAGGAATGGTGTCTGTATTGTACTGTCAGATTATCTTCAGTGAGTGGCAACTGCAACACTGATTTGTCGATTTGTGCAATCATATTTTAGAAGAGAATCTATACTCCCGCAGTTATGAATTTGGTGTCCCACTCTCCTGTTCCTGCCAAATGTCAAAAGCTAAGGAGATCAAAATCAGTCAGATTGAACTACAGCAGGTAAGCTCTGCTGTGAAATGAGTTTAAGCATCGTGTACACAGTTCTTGTAAGAAGCTTGTGACATTTATGTGTTTTTATCTCACAGATCGTGGGCCGAGGGCATTTTGCAACTGTTTTTCAAGCGACATACAAGAGCTCTGTGGTGGCCGTCAAGTTTTTACCTGCAGCCTATGAACAGATTTTTACCACAGAAAAGGAGATTTATGAACTACCGCTGCTGAAGCATGCTGGGATTGTGAACTACCTCGGGGCTGGAAAACCAGATGACAGAAGCTGGTTCATCATGCTGGAATTTGCTGAATATGTGAGTGAAAAATCTTTGCATGAAGAAAACAGCTGCTCAAGGAAAAAGGACACGGAAATGACCACAAAAATATTTATAAATGTCAGATGATGCTAATAGTCCTTGAAAAGTGACAAATAGCATAAAAGAAAAATAAAATAGACACCAACACATATATTTGAATTATTCGGAGCAAAATTAATTAATTAAATTAATACATAAAAAACAAGCAATGCAATAAAAAATCTGAACATTTAAAAAGCACTACTCAAATTAAACATTTTACAACAAAATGTGAATTCAGAAATTAAGATGTAGAATACAGGTAGTCAAAACAAACTAAAAATTGTAAGAGTATAAAACTATTCCACATCGACACTAAACAGGCTAAACCAGTAGGTCTTGAGTCTACATTTCCACTATTTATTACTCTATCTCTTGTTCAGTTATAATAGTTTCAACTCCTTTCAGATCCCGTGGGAGGCTGAACAAAGCATCTCTGAAAGATAATTCGTAGGACTGTGATTAATTCATCATTAGCATTTCTGACTGCCTCGTCCAAGACTGTGTTATCATAGCATAAGGATAATAAAATAATTGCAAACACTAACAGGCAACCACTATAAAGATTTTAAGATGGGTATAAAGAACAAAAACCACCAGTAAAGGCTGTTTACTGTTCCTAGCCTTTACGATTCCTATTGTTTATAGCTCTTTATGTATTTGAAACCACTTCATGCTTCAGATATAAATAGCTGGTATTCCTTTGATTTCAGGGATCTCTTCATTCCTTTCTGAACACGCACACCGTGAGCTGGATGTCGTCACTGAAGTTGTGCAAGTCTTTATCACAGGGACTTTCCTATCTCCACTCTGACCTTCTCTGCCATGGTAGTGGCCAGAATAATATTAACACATGTACAGTAGTGTGTGTGTGTGTGTGTGCATGGGCTATCTGTTATATGGAGAAAGCATAGAGTGTGCACTTTTAAGCTATCATCACACAGAATAAAGGTGAGTTATTTTTAGCCGAACAACTATAGTTGCAGATGTTCATCTAATGTGGCCACACATCCTACATGATGTGTTGTATATGTGAGGTTGTCTTGATATGGGACAACCACTGCACTCACACATCCAAACTACACATACAGTACTGTAAGTTACAGGGACAAAATCTTTTTTGCAATCATACATTTTGTTTTTGGGATCTTTC
The DNA here is from genome assembly GCA_015106715.1 of Bujurquina vittata. NCBI lineage: Eukaryota > Metazoa > Chordata > Actinopteri > Cichliformes > Cichlidae > Bujurquina > Bujurquina vittata. The sequence goes on from VUQK01014576.1 coordinate 4,687, forward strand.
ATACAGATGTGCGCAAACCTCCCGTGGCCCACAGAGACCTCAGCAGCTTCAATGTGCTGGTGAGAGCTGATGGTACCTGTGCCCTGTGTGATTTTGGATGCGCCGCCGTCCTGCGTTCTTATGCAGGGTGTTACCGCTGGCACAACCAGAGCACAAACATGAAGGTGAGACACAAAACAAAGCATCCATCATTTAATTTTATTTTAACACTGGCAAGTTTTTCACAGAATCAACCCAAAAATGTGTTTTCCTTACAAATGTGACACCATTGAAGGGGAACTAAATTGGCATTCCAGTGGTACAAGATTTATTGCCAAGAAGGATTTTTACAACAATAATTGACTAAATACAACTTTCCTTACTCTTTGTGCTTAGTTTATATTAAAAAATGCATTTCTGTAGGTTACCGAACTGAGCACACTGAACTATATGGCTCCTGAGATCCTCGAAGGCTTTGCACACCCGAACGGCATGTTTCTCATGCAGGCGGATATTTATGCTTTGGCTCTACTTCTGTGGGAGATCTGGATGCGCTGCTCTGATTTATTTGAAGGTTAGTCACTGTGAGCAGATGTATGGCATGAGTTCTAGTATTCAAAAAATAAGTCCAAGGCTCTTTAGAGTACTACAGAAGGCCAAGGTAAAGTTATTGAGTGTAATTCAATGGTTAGGTGCAGATTTATTTGGATAGAAATGAATTTTTATGGGTAAGCAGTGGTTTAACACTGTAAACTGTAAATGTGGAGTCATACATTGTGCATTTCTGATGCTATTGGGACCAAAAATGATACTTCAATGTATTTTGAATTAAGAAATAAAAAAGATTACAGGTTATTAAGTCTTCAGTATCTAAAAGACAGGTTTATTGTTGTAATGGATTATCATTATCACCAAGGTGTACAACAGTACAATCACCGGGGTGTCCAACATTCATTCCTCTCAGCAGAGACTGATTACCTGAGTTGTGTTTCAGTGGGTGTGTCACTGAAAACAGACTGGAATCAGAAACTGAAATCTGATAGTTAATGCATTATTTTCCATGCTGATGAGCCATGCTTTCAATTCACTAACCCTAGACAATGCAGAGACCTCATTTACTGCAGAGCATCATCAGAAAAAGGACACCAGAATGTATTCGTTAGCCAGCGACTAACACGTCTGTTTCCAGTTGTAGACAAAGCTACGCCACAACATCTTCTGCCATATGAATTGGAGCTGGGAACCAATGCAACATTGGAGAATCTCATCCACTATGTGTCTTATATGGACCAAAGACCCTCTATACCTGAACACTGGGAGCTGCTACCACAGGTATTCTTACCTTGTAGGTCCATTTACAGCTGTTTTGGCTGTAATGTGTTGACAAATGTTTACTGTTGTCAGGGAGCTGAGCTGAAGGAGATCGTGACAGATTGCTGGGACAGCGAGTCGGATGCCCGCCTGACAGCTCACAGGGTCGTGGAAAGATTAATCTCCCTTCAGTCTTCTTACTCTCTGTGATTTCTTTGTCTTGGTTCTAGGTTTACCTGATTTTGCACTGTTTTCTTCCAGAGACCTTCAGTTAGAGTCTTCTAAGAATGATGAATGAACTGTGATTGCAGTGATCATCCCTTCTGTACATATCCTATATGGTCAAAAGTATTGAGGAAGGTGTACTTGTGTAGGTGGTCCAGTACTTTGATCCATATTGTGTATCTTTGATGTCCAAAGGCATGAAGTTGTTGTTTTTTTGTTAACTTTGGTTTTGTAATTGTCTATTTTATTGTGCTACAAAGACTAAAACACAGACTTATAACTGTTGTAACCACTGTACACTTACACTACAGAGTAGTGGAAAAACTCAACACAATTCTTTTAATGGCATACTCCTTACATGATCTTCACAAAGATTTGTGTAGCGTGCACAATCACAAATGTTCACAAGCTAGTTTGCAAAAGTTATCTTTAGTTGAAGAAGTGAGTGAGTTTGTACTGTTGTTGTTGTTGTTGTTATTTTAATCTTACTATACACTTTTTTTTAGGATCCAGCCATCATTTTCTTCTGCTTATCCTTTTCAGAGGGCTGAAGCATGTCAGTGTTTTTACTACACTATTTGTAGTAAAAAATAGCATATATGGATGTTGTATTACTGTTAACAGCATGATAAAAACAAACTTATTTTAAAAAGTAATTGTTGCGGTGGGTGGTGTTACTTCTCTTGACTGTTTCAGAAAGCCACTTTAATAACTCTAAATCAAAGGCTTATCTGTGAGTTAACTAATGGTCTATGACTAAGATGGTCAACAATGATCAGAATAATCAGGTGGATTCAGAGGGAAAAAAATGCCTGGACACGGTCACGTTCATTGGATCAGTGTAGTTTGACGTTCACTGAATCGGTCTTCTTCCTTCCTGTGAAACCACTGTTACACTTGACAGTTCCTAAATTTTAATAGCAATTTGACATACTGTAAATTCAAATGCTCAGAGTAATTATATAAATGACAGTCTGATGTATTAGCTGGGTTGATTTAGAGTTTGAGAAAAGAAAATGGAGTAAATTGACTTTTTTTAATACATTTATTTCTTCTATTAAAGAGTCCACTAGGGAGGTAATTTCCAATCAAATAAGGAGATCCAGAAACTTATCTGTAGCTGTTTGCTTTTCAGATGTGTGCAAGCCTAGAAACACTGGCCACAGGCGATCAGGTATATTAGCAGGTATCACCTTTAATATGAAAAACAGACGCGACGTGTTTGGACTGGGATTAATGTTGCTTTTATTCTCATATGTTGCTTATATGTCATATTGAGGTTTACAGTTACAAGTATTTATTTAAATCTTAGATTTCTAAATAAATTTCAGTTTCGAGAGGTCCTCAAACACAAAAATGTGAAATTAATATTAATTTTATTGATATATAGTCTTCATTAACTTTACTATCTCAATAATTAAGTGCAATAATTGCTGAATCCCAAAAGACTCCCCAGTGCAGATACATTCAATTGTGTGACTGAATTGCTTCTAGTTTAATCTGTACAATGTTTTAAATTTTTAATGCCGTCTACCATTTATGAAGGAGAGGATGACGGCGGGGACAAAATCCAGCCACTGGCGGCTTTGGAGGTGGAGGAAACATGTCACCAAAAAAGGGAAAGTCTTTGACAGTCGAATGGGTCCCTACACCCACATTAACGTTTGAATTAATTGTCCTTATTAAATTAGTTTTGAAGATGCTTTGAAAACTCTGGCCACTTGATGGCACTGTTTATTTACACTTCTTCTGGAGCCTATCCCAGCTGGCATAGGGTGAGAGGCATCAGGAAACTAAAGATTAATATCTGTTATACATTATCAGCTTATCCATGAGGTTTTAAATGGCTTACACGTTAGCTTAAAGTCTAATTAATTGTCCATGTATTGATGACACTTTAGCTTTCGTCAGAAACGTTTTCTTGCAAAAATGTCAAAGTTGTTTGAGCGGTGAAGCTTCCTGCTGTGCATCAGCAGCATGTATTTGGATCTCCAGCCTTCCATAACTTCAAAACTGTTTCTCTGTTACTATAAGCTGGAGTACATCAGATTGCATGTGTTTATTGCTCATAACTGATGGTCTTGTGCTTAAATGTTTGAGATGCCTTTCAGAAATGTATTTCAAATTTTAACAGCGGTCTTAAAGTAGATAAAGAGAGCTGTTAGTAACTTGAAAATAGATTCCCACCTACATCCACAAAGCACACTAAACCTCACTTCAGCCCTTGCATGTAACGATCATCTGAGTTCTTTGATGTTATCAGACACAAAAGTTGGAGCTGTCGTCTTTGGCAGGCCAGCTCTCTTGCAGATATTCTGGGTGATTTGGTCATACATGAAAGCATTCACAACATGCTGTTTCATTAGAACTAGAAAAAGCTAAATAAAGGCATCCACCACCATCAACCTGTTTTTTCTTTTAAGAAGCAGTGTCATTGTGGTATTTTGTTATTTCATCAGCGTGAAACGCACTGCCTTCCATACTGAACATACAATAAAGCTTAAAGCTTTCAGTTGAGGCTGCATCGGCACAACTTATTGCTTACAATAACTTTTGGTTGCTGCTTTATGAGCCACGTCATCTGGAGAGGGAGCCGTGGCTGCTCCACTTTATCTGGCTGTGTCTGAAATTGAGGGCCACACCTTTCATGGTGTTAAATTCTGCTCTGTAATTTTGTTAGATATAATGTCACATCTGATGCTGGCTCAGCATCTTTACAACTACTGGCAGCTAAACCATTCCTAACCTTTTAATTGAGCTCTGTTTGCCTTTCTTTGGTTAACAGCTGACTCCCTTCAGTTTGCGTCCTCTCCCTTTTCTTTATTTCTCTCTTTTTTTTTCAAATGGTCTACATCACCAGTGACCTAGATAGTGGATACGAGATGGAGTAAAACCATTTGAAAAGCTGCATCAGAGAGCATCCACTATTTTTATTTCATATTATTCATTTATTTTGGAATAAAGGTTCAGTCACCGGTCTGTTTTATTCAGGCTATTTAACTGTGACACGAATTACTTAGAAATAAGAAATTGCAAACAAAAACTATTGTACCTTTGCTGAGCCACACATCATATCAATAACTATGCTTCTGCAGTCGTTTCATGACTTTAAACTGAGGTTATTTTATATATAAACTTGATAAAATGTGTTTTTGATTGCTTAAAATGCCAAGAAAATCAATCTTTTTTAAGCCACCCCTTTTCTCTGACCACGAAGTGTCTGCCAACGCCATCAAAGTCTTCAAGGCATCACCGCACTTATCTGATTGAAGTGGTGGATTTAGGGTAAATCAGAGCAGCAGGACATTCCGCGCATTCCTTCTTCTCCTCTCTGATGCTGCTTATGCAGATTAAGTATTCGCTGGAAAAACCCAAATTGATCCCAAACGAGTGTGACGCTCGGGGCTGTTGCTGTGAAGACGCTCCACCCCTCGACCCGGACCATGTGGTTCCCAGCGCTCCTGTTGCTGTTTTTGAGGGTGGGAGTAGAGTACAGCTGCTGGCCCGATGGATAGGACAGGTTCCAGAGTTTCTTTATTTTCAAACCATTAGAGTAGCCTGTTTTTAGCTGCGTGACTCTCTTTATGGGCAACTCAGTCACAAACAAGAGCTGCAGCTGCTTTTTTTCAGAAATCAAAGTAATTTGGGGATCCGGTTGCGCCTGACAGGTGCGCGCAGTGCGCAGAGAGGATGGGTAGACGTGAGGCGGACGGCAGAGGCACGATGAACACCAGCGGCCGCTCCGAGCTGGGTTGCCTGCAGGACGCGGCATTCAGCAGCCACCATGGCGGCGAGCAGTCTCCGAAAATGGACAGGCGTCGTGCCTGCACCGCGGAGAAGCGGCAGAAAAACACGGGGGTGGAGGAGGAGGCGCGGCAGGCGTCGGCCGCAGCAGCTGCAGCGCCGATGGAAGTAAAGAAGCACCAGCACAAGCACAACTTAAAGCACCGGTATGAGGTGATGGAGACCCTGGGGAAAGGCACCTACGGCAAAGTGAAGAAAGCGGTAGAGAGAGCGAGCCTGAAGACGGTAAGCCAGCCGTGGACACATCACATCACGCTGTATCAGGCTTCACACGATAAGGGCGCGATATTTTCTAAGCAGAGTGAAATGTCGTGATGGGAAATGATCAATTATCAGTTTCTGAAATTGATTTGATCTCTTAACCTCCTCGCTTGACCCTGCAAAAGCCTATAAAAACGTGACTTGTTGTCCATGCTTTTACTTTGCGCCCGTGTTTGTGTGTTGCACTTGCCACAGTGTTGCTCACTGGTGATTAAACATTAATTTGAAAGTGGAAAGAACTCCGTGGGGGGTGCTCTGTGTGTGGTAGGATATGTGTGGGTGAGCTCATGCATGGATGCTGAACCCACTTCTGGCGTCTTGTGCTGCCAGGCTGAGATGCCTTTGGACTGACTCACTGAGCAATTGAAGAAGGGGATGGAATCTCTACAATAGATGTACTCCAGCTAGAGTCTGACACCCCCCTACCACCAGCCCCCATCAGCAGAAACCCAGACTATTTAGCTTTACATTCTGAATATCTAGGTTAAAACAGAATATGTGGGACCAGATTAGTTTGAATAATCGTGGGTTTATGTCTGGACAGACCTTAATCCCTCCCTCTGTGCTGTGATCAGAAAGGACAGAGGCCTCATCAGTCTCCAATTCTCCTCTTTTATTTTAGTAAACAAACCCATAATAGGGATATATTTTTTTCAGCTTGTGTAATTGAGACCTTCTCAGTTCTTCTGGCTCCTTCCAGTGAGACCTCCATCTCAGAGAAAGAAAGACATGGCGCAAAAGATGGATACTATAATTGATGGAAGAATATACAGAGAGAGGAAAGAAGCCCCGTAGAGAGAGAGAGAGAGAGAGTGTGTGTGGGTGTGCACGTGCGTGTGCGTGCGTGCAGGGTGAGTGAGTTTGGTAGGACATGAACATGAGGGAAAAGCTGAATTCCTTGGGCCATTAGCCGGCACATGCCAAGGATTCTTTGAAACAAAACAGGCATTATTTTTGGAAACAAGGCTAGCGGGCAATTTTGTGAGTATGGGAAGAGCGGAGAGGAAAGCAGGAAGAGGAGCAGGAAGAGAAGGCACTATCAGTGGTCCTAAATTAAAGAGCTGACTTGAGATAGTTCCTGTAAAGTGGGGATTTTTTTTGCCTGTGAAGCTAGGAAAGGAATAAAGGAATGCAACTCATGCTCATAAATGCATGGTAGAAAAACTAATTGAAGTACTGTGCATTTGTTTATCAAATAATTCTGCAGAAAAATTTACTTGTTCCTTTTCTTGGATTTAATGTATACGCATTTGTGCAATTCCCTGTTATCATATGCAGCACAGTTCTGCAGTTCCTGGTTAAGGGAAGGGACTGCTTAAAGCTCTGTGCAGTTGATTGGAGGTCAAAGGTCTCTCTGGCAGGAAGCCTGTATAATCCTGCTGCTAAATCATTCACAGATGCAGCGAGGACCTTTAGGGATGCTCAGGCTCTTGGGATGAATATGTGCGAGCATGTACGTGTGCATGTGTGTTTGTTAGAACAGCAGGATAAGAAGGAAGTGTTGCACATCTGAACTTCCATGATGACTTCACACACACACACACACATACACACACATCTATTTTCTAAAGTGGCCATGCCATCATAATGCGGACTGTACTTCGCACACTTTCTGTTGATGTCAAAGAGCGCCTGAGTGGCTCACAGATGCTGCTTTTGTTTCCTTCATGTGTCAAGTTGCGGGTTTTAGAGGAAACAATGACATATTGTTGGTGAGAAGGATACTTTAGACGTCATACCCCTGCATGATGCATCCGCAGGATATTTGCGCACACAAGGGTGAGCTCACACAAACACACACAACCACAGCTTCCTCTACTCACACATCAGCAAAAAGTTATTAAAACTTAGGCTTCCTTTGCCATAATGGGCAATCCACACCCAGTTTGTCTCTATTGTCGGTGCTCTGCTCTGTCATGTGTCACTTCAGAGTATTTTTACTCCCAGTTTACATATGTTATCATAATTCATTCCTTTCATCTGTTA
>VUQK01014576.1:12272-30493 GCA_015106715.1 Bujurquina vittata
CACAGCTTCCTCTACTCACACATAAGCAAAATTATTGTCGGTGCTCTGCTCTGTCATGTGTCACTTCAGAGTATTTTTACTCCCAGTTTACATATGTTATCATAATTCATTCCTTTCATCTGTTACACTGCATTACATCATACCTGCAGCCTATTTTACAGTCTACCCTTCTATTCCTCGCACTGCTTTAAATATTTGGGTCAGAAATGACTCTTCATGAACATGACACATGTCCACATGTTAATACCTCCCTAACTTTTGGACATCTGCCCTTCAGCTGATGACCACTGACTATATGTGGCACAAAGTCTTCCCCAACACCCACTGAAATAATTGACACATCATCCTGGAGATAAGAAAATCTGGTCACGTACCTCAAACATTGAAAAGATTTTTAAAAAACGAAACAAGCATTTTTAATTACTGCACAGCTTCCATGTGAGTTTCAGAAGGTCGTTTCAGTCTCAAGGCTTCCCTGGAGTGTGTTTGAGTTGTGTTGCACAACTATCGTGGTCGATGGAGCGTGCGAATTGTGTCTTCCGATTTCTCGTAGGCAATTTTTTTCCCGGCAGCTGAGAATGCTGGAAGCTCACCCACAGGGACACTGTAGGGCAGACAAAGTTATACAGTGCACGTTTAGTCCCATGTTTAGATGTCATCCTCACAAATTAGTCCTCTGGCGGCAGGTACTCTTTATACTCCACGTCTCAGATGTCCAGCGTGTATTTTAGGCACCCTTCGATGCCTGTTTGTCTGCCTGCCTGCATGTATCTTGTCCTTGTAAGGTGCAGTTTCTGTGATACTAATTCCATCCACCCAGATTTAGAGGCACATTTTAGGATGTATGTTTTATTGCGGTTCTGCGTGTGTGTTCAGAAGTTGGGGGTTGCTTTGGGGTACAGAGAGTACCAGGGGATTAAGGAAGCAGAGTGTGAACACTGCAGCTGTCAGCCTTCTGCCTCTGAGCGTCCTCGCATCACATGAGACCTGCTCCCACCATGCGGCCGTTAAACCCATATAATCATATCTAATACCTAGACATTTTGTGTGTGTGTGTGTGTGTGTCAAAAGGTAAGTATGTACAGTATGTCTTTGTTTCCATGTGTAGCTATGTAAGTGATGCATAAACTGATACATGTTCATTTATCTGTTTTCTTGATGGAAGCAAAGCAGAAAATGGTTTAACTGGCGTGTTCTCTGAGAAACTAAATCTGCCGCCCGAAGTTTTATTAGTTTTTAAAGTTAACTTGCCACACTCAGTCATTCGATTCATCAGATGTTGTTAGACTCTGACACAAACCTTAATGTCTCTGCTTTGTGCCTCCTCTCCCAGGTGGCGATCAAGTCAATCCGCAAGGAGCGCATCACTGACGACCTGGACAGAATTCACATCCAGCGAGAGATTGAAATCACCTCTTCACTCAGGCACCCCAACATCATACGCTTCCACGAGGGTAAGATGGCGCCGACACGCCTTCACGCACAATCACATGATTCTGTAGTCTCCTCTCCAAATAGCATTTAGGCTCTGAATATTTTAATGAAAGTCAGTCAAAAGATGTTAAGTCCCACAACACACACAGCAGCATTTACAGGAGTGTTGTTCAACAGTGCCAGGGGCCTAAAGGATAATGCTGGTAATGCTCACAAATCCTATTTGAAACCCAAAACCAACAATGACGTGATCCAACTAAGTATTTCCTATGCATCTAAAGAATGATACACAATGGCTTCTTAGTCAGTCCCACAAACATGCACTGTTGTCCAAAAACTAACTTAAAATCCTTTCAGTGATCCACTAATTTTGGCTGAAATATCCCATCACTACCATGAGCACAGGCACTGCACTGTTCTTCATAAGAACAAGTGAGGGAGATGTTATATTAGATCCCCATAAGGGAGCAAATAATTTAGCTTTACACCTGTCTGTACTTAAATATATAATTTTGATTGGTAGCTCTTCATCAGGTAAGAGTCCTACCTCATTAAAGTTGTACACGTACATGACAGACGCTCTAAACATTTCTCTCTGTAGAGATTTATTGAAAGCAATAAGCTAAATCTCCAGACTGTCAGAAATATTCATTTCATTAAATGTTTCCTTTTTCCCGTGTTGACAGTGTTTGAGAGCCGAGATAAGATTGTGATTGTGATGGAGTACGCCAGCAGAGGAGAGCTGTATGATTACATACAGGAGAGGAGGCGACTGCCAGAAACAGAAGCCAGAAGCATCTTCAGACAGATCACATCGGCTGTCCACTACTGCCATAAGGTTTCTACACAGCAGGCAAAATGCACACATGCGTTCTGCACATGCACAACAGGAATAAATTACAAATTAGGAAGGTGCACACAGGCACGTGTGGAATACTTCAGTATTCAATTGTGCATATGCAAATGCTGTACTGGTTAAACCCATAAATCCTAATCCGATTACTGCAGAAAAACTTGACTTGAGTTTTCAGATCTCTTTGGGTTAAGAGCGCATTAGGGCTCAATTGTTCTTTACAGTCACACAGTGACACATTTAACAAATACTTTGCTTAAACGAGCCTCCTTCAACATTACTGTAAGCCTCGGCATATGAACAAATACTTCCTTGTTTCTCTGTTTTTATTGTTGTGTACATAAAATCAGGCCAGAAAGCAGGAATTATCGAGGAGTTATTAAATCCTACAAAAGTGCATTATAACAGAAGTGACGATATATGCCTGACAGTCAGCTGAGCTGGATAGAAAGGCAGTTGTTTTGCTTTTCTTATTTTGGCAGTTTGGACTTTGTGTGAATCCCTCACATTAAACTCAGAGATTATCATTCAGCTTCTGCATCTTTATTGTGTGCAGGGAGGTGGAATTTGTGCTCCTCGTGCCCTTGAATATTGTCCCGAAATAGACATGAATGTTCCAGCATGAATGAATTATTGAATGTGCCTCAGAGGTATGCAGGGCACATGGAGAGATTATCAAGGCTTCACAAGAAAAATAGATATAATCGAGAGTTATTCACTCCTTTTTTAAAAATTATTCCTCCAGTCAGTTCACAGGCATTTTAAAAGATAGTAAGAATATTAACCTGATTAACCACAGCTTTTATATTTGTGTCAGCCATGCTTACACACACACACACACACACACACATGGAGTGTTGTTATATATTGTGCACAAAGTATTGTCCAAGGTCACGGGTCATTTCCTCCACACAAGTGCTCAGAAGAGAATGTAATTCATGAAATAAAGTTTAAGGCAAACTTACAAGAATTTTTAGTGTGTCTGTGTCACGTGACTTCTCGGGTGGCCACACTTTTCTGTTGTGTCTTTTTTCTGCTGAACACTTCACCCTGCAACAGATGGTATTTTGAGTCTTCCTCGCCAGGCTCCGCGGGGGTGCTCTTCTTGCTGGCACGCTGGTGCTTAATGGCAGCCAGGAGCTCAAATCCTGATCTAATGAATTAACCTAAAACAAAACACTTTCTCATGCCCGAGGACAATTAAACAGTCTGATGATCTTCCTCAAGGCTCTCCAAGAGCACGACCTCACATGTGTTTCTCCTCTCTTGCAGAACGGGGTTGTGCATCGGGACCTTAAGCTGGAGAACATCCTCTTAGATCAAGATTTGAATGTAAAGGTAGGATCCCACAAACATACTGTACCAGGCACTAACTGAGCCAAAAAGCCCCAAAAGCATACTAGTTACATATGGGAAATGAATGAGGGTTTACTTTAGACAAAAGAGTTGCTGCCCTTAGAATTCAAAGCCTCAAAGGTTTTTATAATCATCTGACCGTTGCTGCTTCCATATCTGTGTCACCTCCAAAATAAAAAGCAAACTCAAAGAACATACATTATGTTGGAGCACTTTCTACCCACAGGAACTTTAATGTGTTGTTGAGGCATGCACACTGAACCTGGAAAAACCACAATGTAAGGGCTTATGAAGGAAGCCAGAGAATATTTCTAGCCTTATTTGGTCATTGTTCTCCTTATGTCAGAGCTGTGCATGGCCAGCGGGGAATGCAGGGAATCTAGCAACAATCTTGGGATTCGTGCCAGGGTTTATATATGTGTGCTCCGTCTGCCCGTCAAAAGAAAACATTACATGCAGACCTCTCTGCAGGCTTCCGCTCGCTGCCAACCACATCACCGGAGGTTCACCGCGCTGGCCTTTCTCGGCATCTGCTGCAGGAAATGACCAGTGCTCTGTGTAATGCGCGTGTCATTATGTCTGCACAATAGCTGCTTAATGGAATGTGTAGAGGGCGGACGGAGGCGGATATGTTGGTTACAATGTTGGGTTATAAGTTATTAGTATTAGTCTGCAGAGTGTAATTTTCTGTTTGTGTATTTTGAAAACATTTGGTATTCATTCATATTTCAACTATAAATAAACACAGACAACAGCTTGTCTTACACACTAATTCCCTGTTTATGAAGCTGGCAGAGACTTGCGCAGAGGCAGCTTTCACTGCAGGCTGAACGCACACAAACACATAGTAGCCCAAATAAATGTGTTAATTGCCACTGCATGTATATGCACAGTGAGCTGGCTTGCATATACAACGTCATCCTCTGTAAGTGAGGTCTCTGTTTCCCTGTATCTTTACCATGGAAGTGAAGCTGTCATTGTGAATATTTTTAACACCATGGGGGCTGATAGTGAGCCAGTGTGCATGTTTATCTTCGCAGATAGAGGACAGACACAGTATATCTGTGTATGGCTCTCGTAGCCTCGAGTGAGTGATTATTCCGTTACGTGTGTGTAAGCAGCCTGATGCTTTTGGCCCCCTTCCCTTTCCTCACTCACACTTACTCTGGCAATAGCTCAGCATACCTGCAGTATTTTGGGCTCCTTTAAAAGGAATTGCTTTGAGTTATTGTGTATTTTTTCCACATGACTAAAAGCTTTCCGTACATAGTCACTGAAGAGGAATTTAGATTGTGTGAGGGTGAGTGTTAAAGTTTACATGGTCAGTGGGGAGACATCTCGACTGAGCGCTGTTGTTTTGTAATGTGACAGCTGTTAGGGGGTTATGCCATCTATGACTGAGAGTCAGTGTCACATGAACCCTTTGTTTTCTTGGCACAAACATGTGATACATGTGCTGCATTCATCATGTTCCAGGAGCTGTGAAAGCATTGAATAGTGTTAGCACTAGGAAGGAATACAGATAATTACTATCAAAATATGTTAATTTGTCTTCTCTTCTCTTTGCAGCTGGCTGATTTTGGCCTCTCGAATCATTTCCAGAAGGGCTCGCTGCTGCAAACCTACTGTGGCAGTCCGCTCTATGCTGCCCCAGAGATCGTAAAAGGGCTGCCGTACCAGGGGCCAGAGGTTGGTCAGCGTGCTTTCCAAACATTATGGATGTTAGGTTGCTTTAAATGTTTACAGATTCATGTGTTTTGTTTACTGCAAGACTGCAGTACTGTTTCTGGTGAAATCGGTGAGATTATATCATCTGGTACTGTCGCCACATCTGGCTGGTTTTAAAAAGCAGTATTCTTGTATATCAGCTGATGCTAGTAAGTTGCATTGTGGGCAATGTATGCACCTGGTGCAGGCAAGACAAACTTTATCATGAGCCCAGCTTTGTTATTTGTATTGGTGCAATGCTAAATTGTTGGAACAATATATTAAATCTAATTAGTGTAGCTTTAAACTAGAATACATCACTTTTTTGTTCATCAAAGTTTCGAAGTTTTATGAAGCCCAATGCTTTACTTTAATATTATAACACTTTCATTGTACGTGTTTTTGTTTCTTAGGTGGACTGCTGGGCACTGGGGGTGTTGCTGTATGCCCTCGCCTACAGCAGCATGCCGTTTGATGGGGCCAGTCACAAAAAACTCACAGAACAGATCACCCAAGGTCGCTATCGCAGACCCAACCCCCCCTCGGGTAAATCTTTACAGCATTATTTTTTATATTTTTATTTAAAAACCTCAAGTGTGGTTACTCTTGGTGCATTAAGTACCCTTTGCCACTTTAGTGGCTATAAATAACTGTTGGCTCTGTTCCCTCCAGACGCCTGTGCTCTCATTGACTGGTTGCTGACGGTACGTGTGGATGAGAGGGCCACGATAGAGGATGTGGCTAACCACTGGTGGGTTAACTGGGGCTATGAAGAGAGTGTGTGTGACTGTCCTTCATCTCTGCACCAAGAATGCCCCTCCCCACTGCTGGCTCGCTACATCGACTGGCAGAATCAGGTTGCTGCTGCTAGCAATTTGACAGTGGATGCAGAGTGCCTATCCTCAGACTCCTCCGGCCCTCCTCAAAGCGCTTCCAACCCCTTTTACTTCAGCTTGCCTCTGAAGCATGACTGCGGGGGAGGAGGAAGGGTACGTGGTGGAATGTCGAGCCTTAGGAAGTCCCGCAAGGAGAATACAATCCCCCAGACTGCACAGGGTGCTTCTGCTGGCGTTTGTCTAGCTGTTGCTACTTCCACTGCGATTTCTTCCACTTCTACATGTGAAAGAAAGAAGCCCAAAGGTATTCTGAAACACCAGAGGAGTTTAGATTCAGTCTTTCACAGCCCTCCGAGGGAAAATTCTCCCTCTCAGCTCTGTAACACCGCTCCGCAGCCCTGTCGAACACACACTCTTCCTCACGTGTATGTTGACGTCCTCTCAACCAGCCTTCCATCTCCGACGACATTCAGCCAGCCTTCATCCAAAATGCCCAAGAAAGGGATACTAAAAAACTTGTACGGTAGGGAGCCAGGCTTTGGTTCATCATCAGACAGAAGGGGCTCAGGTGTAGGAATGATAGAAAGTAATGCAGGTGAGTCATGTTCCCACAAACAACAAACATGTCTCCCAGGAGTTCAAGGCAGTCCCACGATGCACGCTGAAGCAGTAAGAAGACGTAAAGGTATTTTGAAACGGAATGGAAAGTTTTCTCGCAGTCTGGATCTTCCTGACAACCACCACTCATCTCCCTCTCCAACTCCTGCGATATTCCCAGAGGCTCTGCAGCATCTCCTCCAGACCACAGGGGATGCCGAGGGCCATCACAGCCGCCCCTCTAGCGTGGTGAGCGAGGACAGCCTCTTCTCCTCCGATTCCTTTGATCTGCTGGATCTTAGCTTCCAGTCACGTCGCAAGATTTTCTCAAGGGGCGTGCAGCACGGCTCTGAGGAGGATTTGGAGCAGCTGAGAGCTGAGGCAGACAGGGATGTTGAAGAATAACAGACAAAAAAGGAAATACTATAATGGAGAGGGTAATAGAAACTTTATTGAGTTGAAAAACTGGGTTTAATTCCAGTTCTTTAGTTTTCTGCGATAATCGGTGCCTGCCATCTTGAAAAGACTTATTGAACTCTGGAACGGTTGCATCTCAAGTACACAGACTCTCGTGACCATTGCACTGCCAATGTAAAGCACCATGTAAATTATAGTGTAGCCTGTTTAACTGTATTCATCTAAATGGGACGTGATTTCTGGCAGTTTGGAGAGATGGGAGCTGACTGTGGCAGAATAGTTCAATGGACTCGGTCTGACCTCACCTGCACAACAGGGTCAGGGTTGTAGATTTTGAAGATTTTTGTTCACAACTCTCAAAATCTTTGTCTGACTGCTGTAATCTGCTTGGATTTTCATCTTGGATGTACAGTGCCCATGTATGAGTAAGTCAAAAGACTTAAGTGTATATTCATCCACCTGCATTTCTGGCCAAGAAGAAAAAAATGACTTAAATAAAGTTAAAACATTGGTGTATTGATAGCAGTAAAATGAGGCAGTTAAAATGGAAAACTGTACATAAGGTACGTTAGCTAGAAGCATACAGGACTGATGGAAAAAAGACCATTTATTAATTTATGAAACAAATAGAATTTCAAATTTTCTGCATTGTTTGACAGTGTTGCTGTTTTTACTGGTGATCTTTTGTAATATATAATTTGCACCCTGTTTGTTCTGCAGTGGTTGTGATAGCACGCAGATATAAATTTATCATCAGCCACTTATCTTGAAGTGAACATCTTCACTTGCATTTCATTTGCATATGAAAATAGATATGCATATAAATTTGCTCTGAGCTTGATGATTTTCTGAAATTTGTTCCAATTTGTGAAGTGTTTGGATGGAAACTAGACTGCAGCAGCCTCTGTAGTATAAATTCTGCTGAATTGAACTTTGGGATTCTTTGTGATAGCACTTTACATCGCTTTGTAAGCCTTATATAAACATTAATACATGGTTATAGCACACTAAAATGTAGCAGATATTTTAAGTGTTCAGTATTGACCTATAATATTTGTCAACAATTATAATTTCTCATCTTAGGTTAAATTATGTTTTATTCATTTATTCACCATCCTGCTAATGTTTATACACTGTGGCTTCCCACAAGAGGGGCTGTAGTTGTTGAAGGATACATCATACTGGTGAAAAACCATTCATTAAATGTTTATATTCTACTTATCTAAAATGCTAAATATGGGAAGCTTAAGTGTTGCCAATGTCACTATTTGTTTTTTTGAGTATATTTATACCACACAGTGTTGCACTGTGCACAGTTTGCTCCTTTGCACCAACACACATAGTGTGAATAGCAGATAGATCACATTGCTTTTTACCGTGACACCACCTGTGCTGCTCCGGATGTTTAAGGTGATGTATGCAGGAGATGTTTGCAGCTTTAAATCTGTGATTTTCATACTGTGACAAAAAGAATTCTCAAACTTTTTTTATACTTTTGTTCTTCTGGGCAAAATAAACAATTTGAATCTGAACGGTTTGCAGTTATCTTTTTCTGATGAAAGAAAAAAAATGACTTATAGCACATACAGCATCTAGAAAAACTGCATCAATATGGTTCATGTAGTTAGTTTGATTACCTCGCTGAACGGGACATAATAGAGAATATTTCTCATGGAAGACAAAAATCTCTCCATTTAGTTACATTTGTTTTTTTTCTGTTTCTGTCTCAGCTAAACTCGGCTCTAGTTGGACTACAGATCTTTTTCACAGTAGTCAGTGTACTTAAGTTAAATGCAAGAGCAAAAGGAAAACATTCAGCACAAGCGGTCATGTAATGCTTTATTGAAACATTTAACAAACTCGCTTTTAGTTTTCTTTTTCAACTGCAAAACCACAGATTTGAAAAAAGCAGCATTGAGTCTCAGAGGTTTCACTAAACAGTTTCTAAGCCCGGTGTTTTGAAAGCCGCTGCAGTGAATAAACACTTTAATGCTCACTGTTTGGGAATTTTCATGCTTTTAGGTATATTGGATTAAGGATGACATTTAAAAACTGTTCCAACATCTCCAACAAAACAAAACTCACCAGCAGGCCTCGTTTAGATGTGAAGAAGCCTGCCATGATCTTTGATAAACATACAGCTTACTCTGTACCACCCACTTACCTACTTTAAACTCCTCTCGTTCCTCTCGTTTTAAAATGCAGCATACCAACTGAATGATTGATTGGAGAAAAACCTGTTCACTTGGACAGTAGAGGATGAATTCCAGAGCAAAGGTCTGACGATGACTTTTCAGAACTGCCCTCATATCCTGTCAGCCTCATGGGGACAATTATGTTACACAAGAACCACCATTTAACTATTTTTGGCTGATGTTTAAACCGCATGCACAGTGAGTAGATGAGTAAATGTGATGCAGCCTTTGTTGTCTCCACCCAGACTTCAGTATTCTGCAAAGCAATCAGAGCTTAAAGTAGCTTGAGAATATTTTTAACTAACTTTGATGAAAATATATGTTTTAACAGAAAACTTAAGCAGCTTTACACACCTAAACAATCTGCATCTGCTGACTGTTTCTAATTTACAGTACTGTTCTTACAGTAACAAAAATGGCATTTTCAGCAGGAGGTTATTTGAAGAAGTATCTTTAAATCTATGCCCCAAAGCACATTCATACAATACAGGATGTTTTTTTTTAATTTGCTAATGGGAAAAGACAACCAGCTCACAATTCTTTATGATGGTTTAACTGTCTGTGGTAAATAAGCACAATCTTGGTCTCACAAGCTTGTTAGCAGAAATTACTTCTTGCAGATGGCAATCAGTTTGATTCGGCTGCAGGATGTTTCGAGGTTTCCTTCCATTACCCCTTTAAAAAGCTCAATTCAAAATCAAAGCTGGGCTTTTTTTTGTTCTTAAACGCACCATGCAGCAACTTTCTATTTCTTCTTATTGACTTATTCCATGGTGGATTCAATAACGTGCTCATCCCAATTTTCTAGTTTCACCTTAACCATCTTTTTAACCTTGGTCCTCAAGTCACTAAAAAACTTGGCTCCAACACTCAGAGGAGGATCACATTAGACTATTGTCAGCTTAAAGCCTTTAAAATGTGTGTGGGCTTCTTGTCAGTCACATTGGTGATTTCATTAAACCACATGGGCTTAATAGTAAAGGACTTTAAATATATTTAAGAACTCCAAATATTTGCAATACTTACTGAGTAGAAGGGGTTCAGTGTTAAGTATTGCAGGCCAAGAGGCTTTTCTTGCTGTTCCCTCACGTGTGGAAAAAAGTACTGCTGAGTGCAAAAGCAGGCAGACTTTACTGTTTCTTTAGGCTGCTTACTGGGCCTCACGCAGCTGGTGAATGGTAGATTTCTATGGAGAAATCCCCTTTTATCCAAATGCTGTGGCTATGAACCCTTGATTTTGTTTTAGAGAACAGGCTGAAAGAAATAAGGGAGAAAGTAATCAAAACCACCAGCAACAGTGACCTATTTATCACCACAGGTATATATTTCACATGATTTCCTTATTTTTCTTTAGCTTTTGGCCTATGTGTGTTTGTATAATTTATGTATATGGATTTTTGTATATATGCATATTTTTATTTATTCCTTGTTTACACCTCCATTATTTATTTGCATGCATTCTTACTTCTGGATATATATCCTAAAATTGTGTGATAATTTTTATCATTATAGGTTCAAGACATTGCTTACATTAAAGTATGCTCTCTAGATTTCTTATATTGTGCACTTTGTTGGATCAGTTACAGAGAATTACGCAGTGTTGCCATCTTGTGGCTGCTTAATTTAGCAAGCCCAAAGTACCTTGTGGCAAAGGCAAAGCCTGGATGTACAGTAATATAATAAGGATTTTCAGTTTCTGTATGTAAATTTGTGGAAAAAAATTGTTTCCACTTTTTTGGGAATAAAACAGATAAAAACATTTATGAACATTTTGAGGCTTCAAGTACAGAGTATGACACAGCAGCGGTTCTGTAAGCTGTTAGCACAGCCACAGCTTTACATGTGCCATTTCTAGTCAAATAAAGTGAATTCATGTATAGGACAAAATACACAATCTGCAGCACATGTACATTATACAATATTACAGTTTCCGGGTTTGCGCATATGTTAACATGCAACTGATTTTTTTTCATACCGTATATTGCCTTCTCACCGACATAAACACAATTTCTTCCATTTCAGTTTCTTCAGCTTTATATTCACTGTCATCATATATGGTATTTTTTAATGGAATATTGTCCAGAGTTGTCTTTGGTCACATATAAGAGATTTTCAGCACTTCTGTTTGACCAGGTGCTGCCTGTAAAGAGCATCCAGAATGCAAAACTTCAGCTGTCTCTCTAAATCACCAGACTGAAAATCTAATTTTCAGTTCTCAAATTGTTACGTGATGTAGCTGCCTTTTAATATTTATTTATTTGTGTCTGGGATATAACAGAAGCCATTGATAGCTTGCTTGTTAATATGAGTTGACATGGTAACATCAATTGTTATCTATTGTTACTCATGGTCTCGTCATGAAAAAATTCTTGAACAAAACATGTTGGAATGGGTGAAACACTATAACTTATCTTTGTCAACTCAGTCAGCAGACTTTTCTTCCTCCATAGATGTAAATATATTTGTAAAAATATTTATGTGATGTGAACTGCTAGATGCCCCCTTCCCTTTCACCCTGCATGCTGTATCTGCCCCCTCGGGAAACTTGATTCTATACTGTTGTACAGTGAACAATCAAAGTTTACAGTGTATTATTGGTGTTAATTAATTGGTATTAATCCATCCATCCATCCATTTTCTTATCCATCCACTTATTTGGGGCCGGGTCACGGGGGCAGAAGCCTAAGCAGGGAAGCCCAGACTTCCCTCTATCAACATCATAAGAATTAAAAGACACATTAGCTCTTACATCTTGCCATGGTCCTGGATCCTCTGACCCAGCGTTCTGAATAAAAATTAATACAACTCTTCCACCTTCACCCAAGCACTACCTGTAACTGTTTAGCCACAAACACACCAAAGTATATTTGTATATATATATATATATAGTATATATCTCTAAAGTATATTGTATACAGTGTTTTTGATGTATATGGGTGTACATGCGTATTGCTATATTTTTTGCATATAGTGTTAGATATTTTATTTCATTTAATTTTATTTCATCCTTCCCTGTACTTTTGCTACTGTAATATGTAAATGTTTTAGTAATATCGAATATGTTATATTTAAAGTTGTATCCTATCATTTATTTTATTTCAATGTACCGTGATCTGCATAGATTTATTTCATCTGCAATTCTGAATTGCATAATTATGCTAAAAGACCCGTCACCCCAACAGAACAGCAGGGATGCTGTACATCAAATGTCCAGCAGATGTCAGCACTCCTAAATGAGCTGTTAAAGGGGGCTTCGTGTGATCAGGCTTTTGGGAATCAGTTGGCCCGAAAGATTCGACACATTCACGGGGCCTCATTATTCACTCTTCTTTGTTGCATTTATCTTTGACTTGTGTTTTCCTGCCCTTATGTCGTTAGTGTTACGTTGTTCACCTGTGTTTCCCACATGTGTCTGCTTCCCCCATCAGCCCCTTGTGTATTTAAGTCCTGTGTTTTCCCCGGGTTGTTGTCACGTTGTCGTCCTGGGCCCTGTTCCCGGAAGCATGTTCAACAAACTCTGAGTTTGAAAACAAACTCTGAGTTGACCAACTCTAAGACCGGTTCCAGAACAGCTGATCAGGGTTTCTCTGATCAGGGTTAGTTCAATCAGTATGTTCACCCTGAGTTAGCGCGTGCGTGAGTAAGGAAAGAAAGCATCACCATGGCAACCACCATGGCAACGGGTCATTAAAGAGCGGAGCCTCCATTTTAATCGATCGATTTAATAGATCGATGATCGCACGTGTCAGTGTGGAGCAGCCTGAATCACTCTGTCATCATCGTAGACAGAATAAAATATATAATTACTTTATAATGTCTACTGTCATCATTTACACAACTTAATCATCATCAGATGAAGCTGAATCCTAATTATACATTTGATTTATAAAAGGCCTCAGGTCAGTTTTTATTTACTAAAAACTGTTTTTGCTGCAGTGTATGACAGTTCCGTTATGGTTATTTAATTAAATAATTATCCAATAAAAGTGGAATCTATTGATGGAAAAGCAACCTCACTTAATTTTTCTAATTGAGAATTTCAGTATTTCTGCCATTACTGGAAAAAAAAAGAGAAATTTGAGTTACAGGAAAAACTGCTTTAATATTTCCAGTTTTAATCTGATCTAAGATCAGCTGATCTATAATAGCACTCTGACAGCAGAGATGTTTCACTGAGTTACTCTT
This sequence comes from Bujurquina vittata, assembly GCA_015106715.1. Lineage (NCBI taxonomy): Eukaryota > Metazoa > Chordata > Actinopteri > Cichliformes > Cichlidae > Bujurquina > Bujurquina vittata. Next base: position 25,853 of record VUQK01014576.1, read on the forward strand.
AAAGGTCAGGGATCAGTCTAGTTTCATATTTAGCTGAAAATATGCAGCGCAGCTTTCCAAGTCTGTAATGAATGTAAAGTTATAGGTTTTAATATTTCCGTAAAGTTTGGGAGGATGACACATTTTAATTAAAGAATGCAGATCTTGTCGGGAAAAAGAATCCATTATGAACGGATCCAGACTGGATGAGCTGGAAAATGGCTGGAGCCTGAACTGGATCTGGGCCTGAATAGAGGCTCTGATCACCGGTTTAGGTGATTTTCAGTGGAAAATATTTGGAAATTCATACTCTGAATTTCAGACACTGTAACCTTCAAAAATGACATCATTGAAGTCCTTTCAAATCCATTTATTTCAGTTTTCAAGTCTCACTCAAACATTCACATCTTCTGATCAGTGTAACAGTGATGCTGCAATAACTACAGTAAATGTTTCAGAGGAACTGACAGTCTGACAGCTGCAGCTGCCTCATTATAAATCAACGACATCATCACTGTCTTCATGTCTTCTTCATGTTACGTACAAAAATAACAAACTAACGTCTAACTGGGATTTCAGTGCTTGTAGAAACATAAACGTCTGCAGATGAATTCACTCCTCTGATTGCTTTGCATCAACTTTATGAATGAGGAAATGAATCGGAGAGGTGGTTCAGGTGCAGCAGGAGGGGAGGAGTCAGTGAGATACTCAGAGTTTAGGATAAAACCTGCCAGCGAGAAGTTAGGTTTACAGAGTCTGTTACCATGGTAACTTAGTCAGAGTTGAAGTTAGCTCTCTTTCTGGAACTGAAACCCAGAGTTTCCCTCATTTTAGGGTTAACAAACCCAGAGTTGTTAGCTAAACCTGCTTTCTGGAATAGGGCCCAGGTCTCTACTGTGTGGATTTTCCTGTTTCCAAGTGTTTTCACTGCTAAAAATGAAGCTGTTGTGAGTCAGACATTTTCCAGATGGTATTGCATGGTGAAGATGGCTGTAGACACTCACTGTGTACCTCTCTCCTGAACTCCTCCATATGTACTGATGAAGATTTGAAGCAAAAATGTCACATTTGGATTAATCACTCCATCAGACCGCTAGCCACTGATTTTCAGTCCAGTTCTTGTGTAGTTTCATAAACCTCAGTCTTTCCTCCCTGTTTTCCTTCATTAAGAATGCCTTCTTAATGAAGCCGCTTCCACTGAGACCGTTTCTGATGAGGCTTCAGTAAACAGTAGCTGGATCAGCTGAAGGGTCAGATGCAGCTCCCAGGTTCTGTGTCAGGTCTTTGCTGGATTTTTTTTCCTTTCAGATACTGTTCATATGCTGTAGATGGTTTTATAAGGTCTGCCATTTCTTTTGTTCTCCACTTGTTCAGTTTCCTCAAATGTTTTAAGGACACACTACACACAATGCTGATATTCCAAGTTTTCAGCTAATAATTCTTTGGGAATCATTGTGTTGATGAATGCTGCTGAAAGGAATGCCATTTTCTTCTATGTTACTGCGTTGTCTTTGGCGTTTTTCTAAAGAAATAGAAACAAATGATGTTTTTTGTGGTAGGTTGCTTGTAACAAACTGCCTACATACACCATTTAAAATGAGTTATTTTTTAAATTCTTGGATAGCAAATGAGTGAAAAAGCAGCCATTGCTTTGAAAAATTTTGAAAGCCCTTCAGAAAACCTGGATGTTACTATTGCTCAAGAGCACCCTGCCTCTCACCCTATGGCAGCTGGAATAAGCTCAAGCCAATATAAAGTACAAATACAGATCACATTTTGAGTCTTTGAGAGTAATTCTGTGCAAAGTAGCGTCCAAAATACTTACCAGATACTCCTTAATTATGCACACTCTTCTTGTTTCAAAGGCATCATTCTGTAGCGAGTAATACATACTGTATATGTAAGGAGGGTTTTTAATATTTTATTCTGCACCTAGAGATCAACCAACACACGGCCAAACTGTTCAGGCTCCCAATTTCTGGCCGTGCAGCTTCATTTTTGCTTATTCATGTTATTTTCTTGGAATGGTGGAATACACATTAAATTGGGGCACATGTTCTAACATCACTAGAAGCATGTGTAAAGTGTTTTGAATTGCCAGTGTTCATTTGTTAAATAGTAATTTTGTAAGGCAAAATTCTGTACATTAATCAGTGTGTGTGGAAACAACACATAACAATCTAAACAACATATTTACAGTATTTTCATTCAGCCCCAGAGGCAACGACGACTGCAAACCAACAGCTACACCGACCCTCGCTCACTCTGCTGTTAGCCATCAGCCTGCAGCTAAAACGCTGCTGGTGTCTCAAATTATCGAGCCTGATCTTCAACACTAACTCAACTTTGTTAACTTGCAGCTATAGTTCATCACCACAGATTTACTGAGGCTGGCTGACCACCACAAACAGACCACAGCCCTGAAAAGCTCCCTCTGAATGTGTCTGGCCTGTAACTAAAATGCTGCAAAGCTAAGAACTGCATCTTAATAATGCTGCTTTCAGAATAATTCACTCGGATTCATCAGCTTAACTGCAACTATTTTCACTCGCTAGCTAAGTAGTATAGATGACTTTAGACCACAGGACACTGTCCAGCTCACTTTAATACATCTTAAATGAGAGCAGAGAGTAGCATTTCTGGATCTTGATGTTGGTTTGTTGGGCTTACAATTGTGTGTGCATGTGCAGCTACAGTATGAAGTGTGTTCAGTGACAATAGTTTTTTAAATTGTTTGAATCCATGCTTTGATTTTCTCATACAGGATTATGTAGTGCTGCCTGTTGTTACAGATTCGTAGCCATCTTTGGTTTCGGCATTGTCCTTTGCATATACTGTAGTAAAATCTGTTAATATTATATCCCATATTTGCCTTGTCAAATTCAAAACCAGCAACATTTATCAAAACCTAATAACATAAATCATTGCAGTCTGTTTCCATTTCCTTCAAGACAGTGGATGGAAAATAGACAAACTCTGCAGGTTCCTTGGTTTGTATCCTTCAACTGAAGGAAAAGAAAGAAATTTAAACCAACTTGAAAAACAACAACATGGTTAATCCTTCAAATGTTACATGGTTGGATGGTTTCGGCTTTCATAAGAAAAAGGTACATTTAGTAATGATTCACCAGACAAAACAAAATCTCTGCCAAGGAGACCTGGCTAATCTTCTCTGTTTCTGCGGGGAAGGTTGGTGACTGGAAAAAACACTTTACTGTGGCCCAGAATGAAGCTTTGATGAAGACTACAAGAAGAAGATGGAGGATCCCACACTTCAGTTCTGCACTGAAATTTGAACAGGACCTGACAGACTGTACGAATGCATTATGTGATATTAGTCCATGATCAATCCTTACATTTAGACCTTGTGATATGGCATATAAAGTAGTAAAGGTGTGCTGTGTATGTTCTGTCAAATATACTATCATAGCTACTTTTTTTTAACCCCATAGCCATAGTGTAAATATAGAATTAAATAGAGGATTAAGTAATTCATCATTTTAAAATTGTATTTTATACCTTTTTACTGCAGTTTTAAATATGAAAGGCAAGCGAGGGAGACTTCTCACATACGTCATACACTTTATAACATCTTTCAACATATGAATTTCCCTCTGGGATCAATAATGTTCTTCCTCTTCTTCTGTGCCATTTCTGAAGCATCTTCTCAATGAACTATAATGTATCTCAGCTTCTACTGAAGAAGAAGATAGAAATTAGATGTTGGCTAGGTACAAAATTAATTTCACCATGTATTTTAAAGGGTGACTCAGTGGGATACTTGCATTTTAAAGTTTCTCTTTCCTTTCTGGATGCTGTCTTCTGGAGCAGACCCTGGGAATGACTCAGATGTCCGAGATGATATGAATATTAGAACAATACAATGCATGGTGGCGTGGTGGTTAGCAATGCTGTCACACAGTGAGAAGGTCTGGGTTCAAATCCACCCTCACCTGGGCCTTTCTGTGTAGAGCTTGTATGTTCTCCTGGTGTTATGGTGTTCCATGCATGCCCTCTCTGCTAGCATCTTGCACCCTGGTGTTATGTGCTGGATTATCTCATGTCTCTTATCTGTGGGATCTCTGCACAGCCTGCCCCTGGGGTCTTGCCTGGTGTGGTAGAGTACTGACAGGGACTAGAAAGAGAGAGCATATTGGCTTCACTTCATTGGCTCCCTATTAAATATATAATAGAATTTAAAATCCTTCTCCTCACATACAAGGCTTTGAATAATCAGGTCCCATCTTTATCTTAAAGACTCCATAGTACCGTATCACCCCAGTAGAGCACTTTGCTCTCAGACTGCTGGATTACTTGCTTTTCCTAGGATACTTAAGAGTAGAATGGGAGGCAGAGCCTTCAGCTTTCAGGTCCCTCTTTTGTGGAACCAGCTCCCAGCTTTGATTCGAGAGACAGACACCCTCTCTATTTTTAAGATTAGGCTTAAAACTTTCCTTTTTGATAGCGCTTATAGTTAGGGCTGGATCAGGTGATCCTGAACCATCCCTTAGTTACACTGCAATAAGCCTAGACTCCTGGAGGATTCACTTTGTGCACTTTTTTCACTGTGACGGCGCGCCACCGCGGTCACTGATTACGGGCAGCGGACATGAAAGCGCATCCACCTGTGTGCATGCATGTGGCCGTAGTTACGTCGGCAGC
>VUQK01014578.1:0-12159 GCA_015106715.1 Bujurquina vittata
TCAGCTCTGTGTAGACACACACACACACACACACACACACACACACACACACACACACACACACGCACACACACACACACACACACACACACACACACAGCCACAGAAACATAGGGCTCAGGCCATCAGTGTCTGCACTATGAGTGATATACAGTCTATCTGCTGTCCTCCATCGATACAGTGGACGTAACAAAGCACTGCTTCCTACTCCATTTACACACAGACACGCACACACACACACACACACACACACTTCATCTTCAGAGAGGAGCAGGTTCAATTTCGGGGCTGGGATGATGATTTATGAAATGTGGAAACTGGATTCTTCAATGTGACCTTGGACATTCAGCCGAGGCTTCATTTACAGTCTCTCTCTGTTCTTTACCTGATGAGATCTCAGCCGACGTCCAACAGGACATAAATAAATATCTAATAACTGACAACAGGCCATGTTAGTCACTTTACTCAAGTCACTTTATTGTCCAGTTCATTCATGTACACGGCAGATTTAACAATGAAGTGAAAAAGCGCAGTGCAAGGCCGACCCAACCAGGCTCCCATGTCACCTTTTACTGAGAATTTGCACTCCTGAAGTCAAATATTGTTCATTCTGAAGGCTGAGCCATCCATCTTAGCAATTCAAGTCAGCTCAGCTCAACTCCACCCAGTGTTCTCCATTAGGTGGCAGTACCTGGTATCAGGTACTCTTTTAGTACCTGCTCGCCTGCTTGCATGCAGACTTGAACTAAAAATGTGACGTCAGCAGAATGCATGCCACTGATTGGCCAGGCAGTGATGTCATTAGATGAGTGATGAAAGCGACTCACAAGAATCAAACCCGCTGCTTCTGAAACCCGGGATCGAGGGAGATGGCTGCACACTAACCAGCACAGACGAACAGCGCGACCGTTTGTGTTTGTGTCACAGTTACAAGGTTATATTTAGGCACTAAAACCTCTTGGTTGAGTTTAGGCCAGGAGTTTGTTCGTGCCCTCTTCATCTGCTCCAAGCAACTTGATTTAACTTCTGGCTTCTGGGGCAAATATACGGCAGGCCACAGTCCATTTGGTGGAAATGCAAGTGTTGTGTACTACTATTTGTTACAGCAACAAGCTACCATTCGACTAGCCCAACATTAACCCCCTGAAACCAGATCTCTTTCTAATCCTGGGAATACACCAAGCACAGCCACTGAAACTAATAACACTTACTTTGAAGGCCCTGATAGATCGCTGCTGTAGAGGGTGAAAAACTATGCAACAGTTACATCAGTTTTATTGCTTCAAGCTCAGAAACCAGACATCCCATCTGAGAGAAGCTTGGCCTATCAAAGGAAAGCTTGATCGGAAAAGGAGGCAACGAGACTGTTGATGAAGGCACGCTTTGTCGAGAGGAGCTCGTGTCCAGATGAGAGCAAATGTTCCAAAAAGTTCCTACGATCAAAAGAAGAGCTGATGAGCTTTCAGAGTCTATGCAGGCTGTTTTCTGCAGATATGAATTCTTGCATGCACGGAAGCAAGTATGATTAGCGTTTGTGTCCAAGAAATGAATGCAAGTAAGTGTAGCGCCCTCAAAAGTGATGAAAACGTGACTGTGTGTGTGTGTGTGTGTGTGTGTGTGTGTGTGTACAGTGCATTCATTTCATGCTCCCCTGGCTCAGGCGGTGCTGCGGACTCCGATCGTCCACCCACCTCTCTGCTCTAATGACTATTGATTATTAATTGACTCTTTCATGAGATGCGAGCTCCTCTCATTGGTTTCATATCGCAGGGTTCACATGAAAATCTGATCAGTCTGATTTATGAGTTCATTCTGGTTGTATTGAGGTGCTCAGTGGACTGCTGCAGCCGAGCGAGAACAAAGGGAAACCACACATCTCGTCCTTTCAAAGTAAAAGTTTAGATTTGTCTTTGTTTCACTGCCAAGAATACACATTTAGAAATCTTGGTGCAGTGATGGTGTTTTCTTTTAAATATCTAATTCAAGTAGTTCTGCTGTAACGATCGTGATAATGAAGTTCCATCCATCCATCTTCGGGGACAATGTCTTTTGGACCGACAAGACCAAAGTGGAGATGTTTGGCAAAGACTAAAGCAGAAACACCTCGCACCAACCATCAGCGCAGTGATTGTGTTTGCTTTGCAGCCACAGGACCTGGGCACCTTGTGGTCATGGGGTCAATCGTGAAGTATTCTAGAGTCACATGAGGTCATGTGACTGACAGCTAAAGCTTGGCCCAAATATGAAACATGAGGTTCAACAAGCTGCCGAATGCTGGGATGCAGTATGTATGTAGAGTCTGTGTTGTGTACTGATATCAGTGATTAATAGGCCCCATTTGTAAACCGCCGTCAGCGAGTGCAGCTGACTGCTGATGCTGTGAGTGGGAGAGCGCACAAGTCTCAGACCCTTTGGATCTTTGAGGAAAATCCAGCCCGAGTGCTTTCCGCTGAAATCACAACACAATTTAAGTTGGGCTGCGTCCACACATCCATGTTTTTCTTTTTAATGGGGATTTTCCACTGTCCTTTTGAAAATGATCTCACAAAGAATAATGTCCCAGCGCTCCACATTCTGGACCGTGCATCGCGTCTGGAACGTGCCCGAGCAGCTGGCAGCAAACACGGCGATGCAGGTTCAGAAAATCTTCACCCTGAAAGGAGTTTTTCAGAGGCTGCACTTCCAGTGAGCTAAAACATGTTTAAATATGGACAAAAGGCCACACATGAAGTGTGTACCGGGGTCACAGGGTAGCTAATGTTACCTAATATACATTTAAAATGTTATTTATCCATCACAGGACTTCTCTCTGTCCTTATCCTTTGATTTTCACTTCTTCTTCTACCAAGTTTAACATCTCCTGACTTAGTGGATCATTAAAATCATCTGCTAGCTTTCAAAAGAAAACCTCTGAAATTGTCTGGACTTGCTCATTTTCTGCAGCACATAAAAGTGGAACAGGTATCCTTACACGGCAGCGATCTGCAGAGAGGTCACATCTACATTATGTTCTGCTGACAGGGTCTAAAAACGACTGACAGCCGGTGACTCGTGGACACAAAGGATCGCGACAGAACCAGCTAATCAGCGAGGAGGCCTGCTTTATCTCATGGAAGCTGATACACCAATATCTTCATCCTGGATCTCTCCTCTCAGCCCTCTCAGTGTCCTTTTTCTTCTTGTCTGTTACATTCATGTCTCGCTGCTTTTCTTCCAGCGTCTCACTGGCTTAATTAAACTCATTCCCAAAACTTTTTTGTATTTATATTTATAGGATCAACTTGTTTTGGGTGAGGTGTCAGTGTAAAATCCTGATACAGTGCAGTGAAATGAAATGAAGGCTCTCTGAGAAGTGGCAAAAACTGCAGTTCCTCTAACGGCCACTCGAGGCTGTCTCTGAAAGTGAGTCAGTCCCCCCGCCCCCCCCATGCTAAAATGTAGAGCTTCACGACTTCAGCTGACTGGGTTTTGGACATTTTGAAGCATTTTGGCTGCTCTGTTGGTATTTTTGTAGCTAAGCTGACTCCACCTTCTTGTCCAAATATGGTCCAAATTAAGGGTTCAAAATGCTTTAACTATCAGTTAATGTCACTTCATTTACAGTATTACACCAGCTATTCTTCAGTATCATGCGCCTGCTGCCATTCTGTAATCATTATTTTCTTGTCAGCTAAAAAGTGGGAAGTGTGGAGCGTGAATGCAACATTTATTGTACAAAATAGTCAATTTTTGTTTTTTGTTTTCTATGGAAAACCAAAGATTTGTGATTTCTATTTGAAATATTGAAGTTGTGGAATTGTATTCCCCCCGTGCCCCTCTGTTTTTCGGTCCCTTCAGGCTTCAGACCAGGATAAAGGTCACTGTGGAAATGCCAGCAGCCATGTCAGCCTGTCTTTGTCTCTGCCTGATGTCTTTGTAGAGCCTCTTCTCTAGGTGGTGATGTTAAACCCCTGTTTGCACCATAAGTGTGTTCCTGTAACACGGTGTTGAAGTGGACATAGTGATGTGATGCTACTGGATTTGCAGTTCCATACGTTTTGATTCCTGGATTCTACTCAAGCAGCTTTGCATGATTCACAGTGCAAAATAATCCTGATTTATCTCAGTCTGGGGCGGGGTGCAGCCCCTCAGCGCATGCGAGTCTAGCCCCGCCCTCTTCACAATAACTTTCTTCTGATTGGCTGTGCCGTTTTTTGAACAGCGGGTGGGTGGAGCAAGTGACCACATCAGGGATGCCTACTCTCTATGACGTCATGCAGAGTTAGAAGTAGAAAAATGTGTCAGAAACGGAACATTTAGATCAGTCTGAAGCCACTAAACTTTTAAACTTGTTGGCCGTGTTTGCTGTAACATCCACCAGCAGCACTGAACACACACAACAAGTGCACTTTAATATTCAAATATCGGCCTCACATTCAGCATGTCTCTGCAGGAGTTTCCTTCCTCTCTGCTTCTTGTTCAGCTTTTCATGCTTCAGTGTTGTTTTCATGTTTCATGGTCTCCTTGTTTCAGCTGTTCCCCTCATTTCCTTTTCCTGTATCTTTGACAGCATCTCGTGTCTCGCTTTGAGTTTTGTTTCCTTTGTGCATACAGACTTGTGTTACTCTGAGGCGGTATTGTGAAGCACAAATGACGCGAGGCCATGCAGCCACGTTTTCTCCAAGTAAGAAATGTTGCAAAAGCCTGAGAAAGTCATCAGAAAGTCCACTTCACACCTCCAGCTCTGTTCTGCCAAACTTAGATTCACAGAGGACCTGTTTGATATCAAAATTAGCACCCGTGCGCTACAAATAATTATTTTTTAGTATTAATAACATGTTGCTCTGAAACTGAATGTCTAAATATGCAACATTAATGCGAACAAAAACGTGACAAAAGGCTTCTTTATGCCTTCAGACAGGCGTGCACGTTAATGAGGTTTCTAAAGCGACCACACGTCATGTGACCCTGCATATGACCATGTGTCAGAGGGGAAGTTTAAATGATGCTTGCAGTGACTCCCAAACCCGATGAGACTCTTTCTGGACGCTTTTCTCGCCATTAAGCGAGCAGTAGGTTAAAGGACAGATCTGTTGCAGCAGACAGAAGCGAAACTGATCAGCTGAACAGCTGGGCCTTAATAATAAGAGCTGGAAACAGTTGAATGCTGTCTTGTGTCTGCAGACTGACGCCTCGGCAGCCTCCATGCTCTCTGCATCTCTGCCTCCATCGGGACGCGGAGCTCCGCCTCGGATGCTGCCGGATCTGTTTATCTGATTACCCAGATACACGAGCTGCGCTTCCTTAAAGCGACACCCGGCGTTAATTAATTAGACTGCCAGAGAGAGGCCGGAGGAGGCGAAAGGAGAGGAGAGGAGGCTGAGGCTGCAGCGTCCATCTCCTCTCTGCAGGATGCTGCGCGCCGCCGCTTCATCTCGCTGCCTCGGGGTTATGAAACCGTGTGTAATCTGACCCTGCATGCCAGGAGGAAGACCCCCCCGCCTCCTTCTCCTCCTCTGCTCTCCATCCTGGGATGCATCCACGGTCAGTGCGTCACGCGGCTCTTCTTGCGGTTTTTCTTCCGCTCTCTCTCTCGGTACCTCTGCGTGACGCTCCGGTGATGAGACCACAGCAGAAGCGCGACCCCGCAGCCCGCACGGCATCTACGAAAAGCGTTAGCGAGTCCGCGTGTGCGACCTTTCTGTGTTTCCGCACTCTTGTTTGCAGCCGGTACTTTTCCGCTCCCACGCAGTAGATGACACCCCGACACACCGCGTCTGCGCTTCCTCCACACATGGGCTCTGAAACCTGCGCGAAGCGCTCCTCGTCCTCTCCGCGTCCCCGCTGTCGCCGTGCCGCTGATGCGGTGCGCCTGGGTGCTCGCTTTCTCCTCTTCCTGGCCGGTTCCTGATCCTCTGGGCCGGAGGGGCAGCCTCCTCCATCGAGGCAGGATGGTGCGGTTCGTAAGCGCGCTGGGGCTCGTCATATTTAGCGTGGCGCTGCTCATCCTGTCTCTCATCAGCTATGTCTCCATCAAGAAAGACTTCCTGTTCAGCACCCCGAGATACGGACCCAACGGAGGACCCAGGATGTACATGTTCCATGCAGGGTTCCGGTGAGTCCAGGCCAGGCTGTAGACCTGCAGATTGTTTCAGTTGCACCAGCTGAGCGTTTGATTTTCGCACATTTCAGAGCAGCCTAGCTCAAGAAATAGTCCAGTGCTGACCATCAGGTGAAGGCCTCACTGCTGGGCGAGGCCTGCATGGATTTCATTCTCACTAAAATGCATAACATGACCTAAAGTATACGGACACCCACATAAGCAGCCTTCACTGTAAATGCAGAGAATGAATTGAAAGTTTTGGCACATTTTGTCCTTTTTTAAATCCTTTTCTGAGTAATGAATTCTTCCCCAGTGGCCACGGCAGAGAGTCACCACACAGATTTATTTAAATCAGTGGAGTCAATGAGGAACTTCTAAAAAACTGCACTTCCTCTCTGAGTTACTGACGGCTGACTCCAAAAATGAGACTCCAGTCGTGTTCTTTGAGTAACGGCTCCAACAAGGACAGTCTTAAAGACATCACGACCAAAACTCCTGAGACTGTCCCTGCTGCTGCTTTCAACCACCACTGTTAATAATGTACCTGCAACTGTTAAATCAGCTTAACGAGGTGTTTTAGGTCGCTTCGTTTTAAGGCTGTGCGGTACTTCTGAAGTGTAGTCGGTCTGGGTGTTCCTTTATACGCTATAAACTCCTTACTTACAATGAAGGGAAACCTCCGTGTTACAATGATTCCAAGACAGTTGTGTGAACCGTAAATAAAATCAGAATGCAATGATTTACCCATAATTTATCCACAACAGAACATAGGAAATTATTAATTTTAAGAAGAATATGAGCTCATTTGTAACCCGGTGGCAACAACATGTCAGAAAGGCTGGGATAGAGCCGTGTTTATCACTGTGCAGCATCCCCTCTTTTAACATCAGTCTATAAACATCTGGGAACTGACAAATACAGAGAACTGCCATCCATCCATCCATCCATCCATCCATCCATGGAACGTGTCACTTAGAAGGACGTTTCCAAGTCCGATCTCCAAACCACCTCAATCAGCTCCTTTTGATGTAAAGGAATAGCAGCTCCTGGGTCTACCTCAGGGTCTCTTCCCAGCTGGGCGTGCCCGGAACACCTCCAAAGGGAGTCGGCCAGGAAGCATCCTCCGAAGGAGGGAGCAAGCAGCTCTACTTGGAGATCCCTCTGGATGTCCGAGCTTCTTATCTCTGAAACTGTCCGTCATAAGGGAGACACCTTCCCATCACTTTTGAACAAGATTTGAAGATACTTGGACTCCGTTGCTTCGAGGCAACACAGAGGGAGAATTCCATCATCTTTCACGGTGTTTTAAAAAAAATGTAATTTTAGAAACTGCTCGTACCTTCTTTCTTTTGTCAGTTAACCAACAGGATAAATGCAACTTTTCTGATTAGCTCGGTGTGCAATTAGCCTGGCGGGCCACTTGAACACTGGATGCAGTGTTAACAGCTGCTGTGGCTCTCTATAAAGTTCACAAAACAGCTCAGATGATTAATGAATATATTTATATAACAGAAAAGAGAACATTTATCTCTTTGTCAAAGAGCAGGAGAGCGCAGTGACTCTCTCTCTTCTCTAAGTTTCCAGGAAGTCGCTGTTTCCAGCTGTGGTTTGAAAAAAATATCAACATGGCGTCTCTCTAGAATCAGAAATGGTTATTTTTATGCTTTTACTTCGGATGCTGCTTCAGATGAAGCCTGCGGGCGCTCAGTTTCTTCATTCTAAGACCAGCTAAATTCACAGTCTGTAATCACACTGACTGCTTCCTCTCTCGTCACTGCTGGGTGGCATTTTTTTCCTAAATGTTCTCCAGTCAGCGTGAGTGTGCGTCGGCCTGAGGGAAAACAGGGCATCTGTCACTTAATCCCACAGCTGTGAACTAGATCAGCACTTCTGACGCTATTTTAAGTAGTTTTATTCTCATGGAGGAGGATGTAAGGAATCTGAGATTTGGGGGAAACTCAGCACTTTATTACACCTATACAACCGCCTTTTAAGCCTAACATCTAATCAGCCAATCACGTGACAGCAGCTTAATATATCTAAGCATGCAGACACGATCAAGTTCAAACCGAGGACCAGAGGATCAGAAAGGTGATTTAAGTGACTTTGAATGAGGCGTGGCTGCTCTGAGTGTTTCAGAAACTGCTCATCTGCTGGGACTTCCCCGCACAATCATGTCCAGAGGTTACCGAGAAAGAGAAAATACTACAACTCCTGTCAGCTAAGAACAGGAAACCGAGGCTACAGCTGGTGCAGGCTCACCAAAATTGAACAGTAGAAGACAGAAACACACAAACTGGTCTGATGAGTCTCTGCTGCCACATTCAGATGGTCACAATTTGTCACAACATGAAAACACGGATCCATCCTGCCTCCTATCAGCAAGGTTCAGGCTGCTGCTGGTGGTGATGTAATGGTGGATATTTTCCTGGCACACGTTGGGCCCTTTAGTACCAACTGGATATTATTTAAAGACCACAGCCTGCCTGCGTATTGTTGTTAAACACGTCTTTCCCTTTATGACCACACTGAAGCATCCTCTGATGGGCACTTCCTGCAGGATAAACGCAGAGCATCTTAAACTGGATTCATGAACACGACAGTAAGTTCACTGTCCTCAAACGTCCTTCATGGTCATCAGATCTCAGTCCAGCAGAGCACCTTTGGGATGTGGTGGAACGGGAGATTCACAAATCTGCGGCAACTGTGTGATGCTGTCATGTCAGTGTGGACCACGATCTCTGAGGAATGTTGGTTGAATCCATCCCACAAAGAATTAAAGCAGTTCTGAACCGCAAGGCGTACCTAATAAAGTGTCATTGAGTGTATATTCCCAGTGGCTGGACAGGACTTCTGGGTATTACATCAGCGGGTTCGCCATAAGTGGTTTGTTTAGTGATCAGTCATGCAGACGCTCACATTACAAAGTGTGTATCCCTCAAATCTCGTCTGTCTGCCATTTTTACACTCATTCTGAGCCAGTTGTGTGTTCACTGCGTAAAAGCGGCAAAATCGATGTAACTTCTCATAAAATCCAGGATTAAAGTTACTGTCAGACTTGTCTTTAAAACATTATTCCTCATACCGGCCGATAATACAACATTAAGGATCAGCTCGAGTCGCATTTACTGCAGGAAAGTGTAAAGTGCAACGTGTCATCAGACGTGTCGAAGCTCTGCTGCTTCCAAATGATCTCTGCTCTTCTGTTAAGTTACTCTTTTTACAGATGTGTCACACAGTGTGTGTGTGTGTGTGTGTGTGCGTGCGTGTGTGTGTGTGGTGAGGGTTATACTTTGTGAAACATCTGTGCAGGATCACCAATGCAGAAAGTAGAAGCAGCTGAGATTAGCAATAACGGGATTTTAGTTTGTGTATTAAAAATAATATTTATTATAAAATTATGTGTGTATATATATATATATATATATATGCCAGGTTTATGCCACAGCTGCCTTAAATTAACAGTGTTGATTAATTACCAAGTCTATCGTGGAAGAGTCCACAGTGTCCAAGCCTGGAGGGGGTCAGGAGCGCCCTGCTTTCTGCATCTTCATCCTCTTCTAGCGTTCAGCGTTTAACAATGAGCGTTTAGACTTGAAACCAGAGTGAACAAGTTAATGGAATACAAAGAAAAACAAAGTGCAGATGTTCTGATTGAGTACCTTTATATCCATCCAGCTGAATTCACGTCCTTACAGCCACTAATTACAGTTTGGTGCTGTACAGCATATTTCCTGCTCATCATGATTAAAAAAGGGAAATCTGCTCTGTCATTAGCAGCAGCAGAGCTGCTCAGAGAGCTTTACTGTGCTTTTTGGTGTGTCTGGGACACAGGATGCAGTATGGAGGGTTACCTTCCTAACCATAGAGAAATGTCAGGCTGGTGGGGTTATGAAGGAGACTGGCAAACCCCAGCACACACTTTTATACTGTATTATTTAATATTTCATTTAATAATATGTGTGTGTTCTGTTTTATTGGAAAGGCCTCTCGGCCCTTCGCTGCAGATGATGTTCTTCAGCCTCAGCGAGCTCAGCAGGTTCTGGATTGGGCGGCTCTCCGGTGGAGCTGGAGGCTGTACGACCAGCAGGCAAAAAACTGCTCAGATTATCTGTGAAGATTTCTGCTTTTCACAAAGACCGATGACAGAAAGCACTAAAAAAAAGATGCAGGTTTTAGTAGGGCCGGTGCAGCTCGGCTCCCCAGAAACCCGTAAATCGTTGCCGTCTGACGCGTTGGGTCAGGTCCGGAGCATGATGCTCAAACAGTGCTGGTCTGATGAGGTTCTGGAGGCCGTCCTTGGCTGATTTGATTTACAGCACGAGAGCTGCATTCATCCCCGCCTGTAATAATTTCCCCCCGCGCTCGCTGTCACCGCAGGCCAAGGTTATGCTCGGAGGGAGTTAGTGCAGGGCAGCATTTTGAAAAGAAAGCAAAGACGTGGAAGTTTCCTGTCGCGCTGCGAGAGAGTTAATTCATCATCAGATGGTGAATGCTCTGGTGACCCATGGTCTCTCCGTCCTCCAACAAATCAATAGATATGACCATTCAAATGATGATACGCTACTGCTAGCTTCAATGTTAGCATTTTGGGTGGAGATGTGTTGTTTTCTGGAGCCACAAGTGACAGCAAAGAGGGTGGATTGCTAAGTTATCAGCTAACACTAGCTAGCTTATTAAACTATTCCGACACTTGTTAAAACTTGTTAAAAATCAACCCATTAGACTTTTTTGCTGCAGTCTAAACATGTTTATTTCTGCTGTAAAGGTGGGAGTCTGTGGGGACTCGACCCACTTTTGGAGACCGCCTCAAATGGACATTAGAGGAACTGCAGTTTTTGATGCTTCATTTCTACATAAAACACACCTGAGGGTGATGGGATATTGGCAATACCATTAGCTTTCCAGAAATAGGTAAAAATTTCCTTCCAAACTACATAAGCAAGCATCTTAGCGGGACTCGGTGAAACATCAGCGGATTAAAAAACATCTTTCAGAGTCTTGGATCTGCCCCACCAATGCAGACATTATGATGTACCGCTGACTGAAAACGTCTGTTTTCACTTTCCCACTGCACTGAAAATATTTTGTCCAAATCTGTCTTTCGTTGTGTGTGACGATCACAGGTCTTCTTATTTTTGGTTGTTACTAAATGTGCCATGCTGTCGCAGTTAGAACTGTGCTATTGAGCCATTTAGATGATCTGTGGTGAGTATGAAATGCACCATCGCGTCTGCATGCCTGGTCTTCAGCTCCACAGTGACATGATGATTAAGAACGAGTGAGTTATTATTTTTTTGTCTTTGTTTTTGTTTCATGCCTCTCCTGCAGCGAGAGGCCGCCTCGCAAACCCGACCTGAGGTGACTATAGAGTGCTGATGTTAAAAATAGAAGGATGCAGTGCAATGCTTTCTTTTTTATGTCCGGGTTTATGTCTGTTACACATGTAGCACGTGGGTATGCACGTCTATCGACTGCTGGCAGCCTTCTTACCTTCTTTTTCAGTTAAATCATCTGCGGCTTCTGCAGCCATCAAAGATTTGTCTCACTAGAAACACACAAAGTAACATCAAACTTAAGATCCTCAATTTTCTCTTGAGCCATTTTATTGTTGTAGTGCTGAAGAAATTTCAGTGCCAAAATATTAAAGACAGTTGCAGTAATGAAATTTAAGTTTCAAAGTTTCTAGATATTGATATAAATTAAATGCATATTTGTATATTTTCAAACTGGTAAAATTAGATTCAGATTCACCTCCCAAACTCATGAGCTCGTCTGTCTGAAAATAGCAGCTGCTGCAGTACGACCCCAGTCATGCATGCGTAACGCCCTAGCTACCGGTCACTATGGGAAAATGCATATTCTCTGATTGGTTGGCAAGTGGCCAGCGCTTGGTGGTCTCAAAGAGACGTCCAGTGCTGCACTGTATTGCTCTGGTTGCCAGCAGATTGTTGCCTGATTTTTGCAATGGAAGATGTTAGCTTGTCTGTAAACACTTGCTAACTACTGGTCCCAGTCCCCCCCCCCCCCCCCCCCCCCCCCCCCACCAACATTAGGACATAACCTCCTCTCCCCCC
>VUQK01014582.1:0-10010 GCA_015106715.1 Bujurquina vittata
CCCTGCTCTTTCTGCTCCCCCCCCCCCCCCCCCGGGCCCCCCTGTCTCCCCCCCCCCCCCCCCAATCTCCTTCAGACACTGTCTTCTGACTGCCTTTAAAATCAAACACATGACAACACTATTAATGAGCACAAATCCCACTGATCAAGTGAGAGTACAGTATTTTGGTAGGAGACTCAATGTTAAAATTAAGATTAAAATCCCCCAAATAAAAGCTGGATTCTATTTTTATGCATTAAATTATTTCTGTTTTTTTTTCCTCCTACAAGAAACTATATGATGCATAAAAGAACAGGACTAATTTGTCTTAGTAATTATTACATTTTTGTTATGAAGTTTAGCCGTATATCTAACATTTTCATTATCTGTTAGTCTTCTAATTATTGTCTTGAATACTAAATCTTAAGTTGTGCATTTCACATTAAAGTTCTTGCTCATTAATTTCCTTTGAGTTGGTTAACTGTCATAACTCTTTGGAAATATGCTCTCTAATGTTCATGACAAACTTTTTGGTCATGTGTTTGTCCACTCTACAGGAGAGTTGACCCTTCACTAAATGCACTAAACTCTTTGTACTGGGGGAAAAAAAGAGCATCAGTTGAAGAAGTGCATATTTGTTTGTGGGTATGAAAGCGTGTGGTTTTTGTTTGCAGTAGGTGCTTCTGTACCATTTGTACATGTAGACATAGATCGTGTGAACTGGGCGTGTTTTATGTGTTTAGGTTTGGGGATTTTAGCACAGCAGAGGGAGGGGAAAAAAGAATAGTAAGAAGAACATCCCCGGTCTCACAGCAACTTCAAAAGCTCTCCTTCCCCAGGATATTAAGCGACTGTGATGAAAAATTTAGCAAGCGTTAAATAAGCCGCTTTGAAGTGATCTGTTTTGGCTCAGCAGTTTCCAAATTTCCGTAGCCCCTCTGCAATAGCCATCTCACTATAGAGGGGGAATAAAAGGAACAGTGTGTTAAGTGCACGAGTTGTGGGGGACCTGGCTGGTTGGCAGTGAACCTGCCAGCAATAATTGGTGTGGCCAAAGACATGAAGGAACCACTGCTGCTGGTGTCCCCTTTTGTTTTTCTCTGGATCTTTCTTCCCTCATTTCACCTCTTCCCTTCCCTGATGGGTCTTTTGCTGAGCCCCGTGAGTTGCAGGCAGACAGATGTTGCTCATATGTTGGAGATTTTTTCTCACATATGCGTGGGTGTAGCACAAATGTAACACAGCGGTGATACCAGGAAGTCAGAGGTTACTCTCGGGTCTTGACTCAGATATTTTTTTGCCCTTAATGACTTTCCTCATGGAACATGTATTTTAAAGGAACAATATCCCCTTTTGACACTAGTTTATCCTCTGTGTGTGTGTGTGTGTGTGTGTGTGTGCGTGCGTGCCTGCGTGCACGTGGGTGCATTCTTTCTCTTCACAAAATTTCTACAAGTTCACCCAAAAATGTAAATATAATATTTTTTTTTCTTTTTACACTTCAGCCACCATAAAGCAAAGAATAACAAGAAGTTAATCTCTAATTTGACAATCAAATTTCAATTCATTTCACATCCACCACTTTTAAAGCTATTATTTTAATTTTTTTTTTTCACAACTCCAGGTTTCAACATGCTCCAAATTAATTATTGGGGCAGAATACGAAATGGGAGCCAGTAATGAGCCTGCTACAGTAACTCCATTCTGTCAAGAAACTAGGCTACCATTTAGTTAGTCAAGGGATCCTTCTCTGAGATTTTCCTTTTTTCCTCTTTGCTCATTACTTTAATTGTAATTGTAATCCTTTATTGGAGCTGTCTGCAGTAAAGGAGAGTTATGGTCCGAGTGGGGGCGCGAGCCATAGAGATATTTCATGATTATTGGGGAAGACGGTCACTAGGTGGCAGCCACTAGTTCGGCCTTGGTGTAATTACTGAGTGAGAAGTGATGGCAAGATATTCTGTGGGTGTGTGTGTAAGATTGTGTGTGTGTGTGTGTGTGTGTGCACGCCAAGGGTGGGGGAAGAGAGATTTCTTAAAAAGTAGTGCATCCTTGAAAGAGGAAAGTCTGATAAACCTGATCATCTGCCATCTCATAGTCAATAGTCTCCGTATCCTGTCATGCTTACTGTAAACATGCGACACACTCTGCAGAAGCACACATCAAAGAGGTGTTGAAAGCATCCGCCTCCATGTTTTTGTGGTGATTCTAAATAAGTAAGTTAGTTTAAGATATAATCTGCAAGCTGTATTCACACTGCAAATTAGTGCAAGGTGATGTAATATATAGGGGGGGTGGGGGCGGCGGTATGGCATTGTGTGTTTCTGTGCCCGTAGTTTTACAAAAGAAACATCTGCACAGCACAGTTTGGTTTAGTGGTCACGGGGAAGTTTTCCCTTTGAAAAGCATCAAGGCTCAATTCTCTGTTTCGCAGCGTTCATTGTGCATCATGCGCTGTTTGTTTCAGTGGTTAATGACACAGGAAGGGCCCTCCATTTTATTGTTGCTGTGTTGCACTTTTTCCCCTCCTCGCCCAACCCGGCAGCCAGCCTCCTTAGAGGACTCTGTATGAATTCTCACTGTCATGTCCAAGGACGAGTGGCGCAGGGTCAGCTAATTGCTTTTATGATTATGATTTCACGTCAGATTTATCGTGCATGCTCGGAGCACATCTTCCAGGTCCTGCCGACGTTGCTGGCTTGGATGGGGAAAATGAGTTTACAGCTTCTGGCTGTGACTTCTTGTTTAAGTGCAGGTCACACTTTTTGACTCATTAGAGTTGAACGCAGGGGGTGAATCACAGTGGCTTTTCCTGTAAAAGCCTCTGTTTTCTATGTCAGTAACTGTACTTGTTTTTCTCATATCTGGCCACAAAAGAGCATTTTCTTACTTTGCCTTCAACATGTGCCGAAGTTTGGAGGTCATGAGCTAGGAATGACACAGACAAAGATTTTGGTTTTTGTGTCGTTTGAACTTTTTTATGAGCCATAAATCCCTCATCTTCGTTTCTGTTCGCAAATGAAATCATTACGCTTATTCCCCTCTAGAATGCCAGAATTATCAGTTGACTCCTTTTTGATGTTGGTGATGGTTCCACCCACCTCTTTGAAAGGGATGAGCACAGATGAGTCCAGCCCATTTTATAAATTATTTTTATTTTGCGGTTTCTGCCTTGTGTGCATAGCCGGACTAGTTTTGAATTGCCAGCCCCAGACAATAGCATTTTTGCTTAGTTTTTTTGATGAAAGCATCGCAAGGCCTTCAATTCACAGTAAATGAAGAAGCAGCTGTTGCCACTGTATGTCAAAAATAAGCACCTTTTTTTTTGTAGCTGGAGTTTAATGTCATAACCATGGCCCTTGATTTGTTGCTGTAATTTGACCTCGCTCTGACCTTCCTGGCTGGGCCGCAGTGTGACTAGTGACAGATGCAGCCTGGGAATATGGTTTGGATAGTTTTCCAATGCACAGAGGAATGTTGAAGTTAGTTTTACGCAAAGTTCATTTTGGAGACATGTGTAAAGTCTGTGATTAAGCTGAATTCAATAAACTTTAATGAATACTTAGAACTTTATTTGTAGGGTTTTTTGTCTCTGCAAGTATATTAATGTAAACAGCATGGTAACAGAGCTGTAATTTCCTATTCTCCCACAATTTAGTGAACTGTCACAATATGTTTACTTAAGAAATGATAGAAATACGACACCCGCTTAATTACAGCATAGTCATTTTGCCTCAATATACTTGGGAAAGTGGTCTTATTGAGCTGAGCTTCCTTTATACTCTCTATTCTGCTTTGTAATTACTTCAGCTTGATTTATCATCTTTTCTTTGTGTTTATGGTTGTAAACTGCTCGAGTGAGTAACTTGGTCTGAGAGTGGCTTGTCTCCTTGCAGCGAGGCTGGAAATCTCCTGATGAATCTGAGATGTCTCCGCTGTCAAGACTGCTCACATCGCTCTCAGCCTCCAATGTCACTTTCAAGGCATAATTACACAAGTTGTGTTGATTAGTATGAGAAGCAATTACAGTGGCTTTCCGCTGCAAATGGAGAATGTGATGGGTCTTGATTGACACGAAGCATCCTGGCTTTAATAAGTAAATGACTATGGTAATTCAGGTACTGAGACCCTTTGATTTGTCAGCATCTTTCTCATTTTTGTGATGTCCTCAGATTTTAATGAACATGAATTTGATTGAATCCTCCTTCATTTGCCATGTCCCTGCACCTGTCTGTCTCTCCTGTCAGTCCAGCAAGTGCTTTCATATGGGAGTCGTACACATGTGCTTTCATGGCTATCCTGAGCGGTCCTGCTGCTGCTGCTGCTGAATTATCTCTTTCTCAATGAATCCAGAGTGTAAAAAAAAAATTAAAAGAAAGAAAGAAATGAATATCCTGCAATTTTGGCACGCTATTGAAAATGCCTTTTAGCATATCATTCTTTCACAAGTGTAGAAATCAGAGGAAAAATTATTTGTAATTGACACTTTGGGGAACATTTTTTTTTCTCTTTTTATCTTGCTTCCCAGTAAGTTATTAGCTGTTAATTTGTCGGCAAGCTCCCCTACAGCGCTAGATATTTGTTCAAATGCTGGGATCCCCTCAGTGCATTTGTAACTACACTTCTGAAAATGCTGCCCGGTCTAATTATGTAATATAATACTGCCTTTTAGGCAAGTTTCTTTTAATTGAATAATATTAGTGCTAACTAAGGATAAGCTATTGGAACAGCAATACTTAAAAGAGCTGTTTCTATCCTGTATGAAATGCACAGTAGTGCAGTGTACCACAGCAATACAGCAGCCTGTGTATTTTAGATATTTGAATAAGAGCCAAACATTTATGCTAAAATTTCATTGGCCTAACCCTCAGTCTCATATTTCTTTCTTTGTTAACCACAGTTGGCCTAATCAAGTAATTCCCTGTTTGTCTTAGTAACCCCCTATAGAGTCATACATGCATACATATAATAAAATAATTTGCTCTTGCACTCCCTATCCCAGCTGTAATTTATATGGATTGAATGAGTGCTGCATTGTGGAAAAGCACGAGTGGACCAAATGCTCGTTTGTCACCTCTAATAAATGTTGGAATGTAAATTATGAACTTATGCTTCAGATGTAAATGCACTTTATTCCAGTCCTTTAATGTAAACAGACCACTCCAATACATTACGGGGGGGTGGGGGGAGGGCAGAGGGGTATTAGATTTGGAGTTTTTGACTGTTTTCACAATCAATAATAAGCACAAAAGAGCCTAGATGGGGAACGTTGTAACATATCTGAAGTCGCGTTCATAAATTATTGCATGAAAGCAGGCTTGTACACCAAAAATGTAAATACATTAATGTTATTAATAATGTAGTGACTAATAGTTCTATCAAGACTGTAATAGCAGTTTAATGGAATATGACAGCAAGAATGTATTACACTTCTTACATTTAGACGGGACCTCACATGACATTTATCAGAGATTTCTGTAACAATTTTTTTGATTATTTTGTTAAGTTAATTGCTTCTTTTCCCCCCCGAACGTCTTCTCTGGGAGAGGGGCAAAAAACTGGTAATGGATATTAATTAATATGTGTCAGTTTTCAGGGTTTGATTAAAAATAATGAAAGCAAAATGCTAATGGGATTTCAGAGTTTCTCTGTGTGTGGCGCCCTGAGATTGTGGCTTTATCTGAGGAATCTGAAAAAAAGATAGTATGCTACTCTGTAGGCTAAAATGAAAGTGACAGAATATAGAAAGTGAGATAAAATGGAGCTAAAATAGGGCACTTAAGTGAAAATATTGCTCTCTAATTACTCTGACTTTAGGGATGTGGCTGTGAAGTGGAATGCCAGTAAAACCTGTAATATTTTCAGTTTGAAAATGAGACTTGATCCTTGCACCTGCAGTTAAAGACTTTTTTTCACCACCCAAATCAAAGGAACAAGTGAATAATTCTGACAAGTTGCTGTCTTGGCAAGTTGTTAGTATGATGTCTTTCTAATATGTTGTTGCTTGCCACAAAGTCACCAAATATATTTTTTTCTTGCATAATGGTTAGATTGTATCTGTTTTCATGTTATTTTAAATTAGGCCTGCCTTGTTAACCTTTTAAATTAAGTTGCACTTCACCAGACACTGCTAATAAGTAGACTTCTTTGCCTTCATCCGTGGTCCGCTTGTTTGTGTTTAGGGCAGAGAGCAACTGTAAACCAGGAGTGAAACCGACATTGGCACAATAGTTTAAAAAAAAATTTGTAGCCAATGGTGCAACTGACAATTATCCAACACCTGGAGTGGCTCCCCTCCCCAGCATGCGCTTCAAGACTGTCAACTTCTTGTTAATGCAGTGATTAACAGGAAGATTGCATTTGTTTTCCTGTGCAGCCCTCCTGGCAGCAGTACTTTGCTTTCTCTTTGATTAAAATAGTAGATGGATGGATGCATTGTAGCTCTGTCATGAATTTCAAAGGAAAGGGTGACAGGGAGATGTTAGAAATGGAATAAATAGAGGAGAGGCTGAGGCCTTTCTGTCCTCTCCAGATTGTGTTTACTGTGGACTGTGGGATTTTAAGCGAGGTATTGGTGGCCTGCAATCCTGTGGAAAGAGTCAGCCCGCTCTGAAAGTCACCCAGCGGCCTTTGGCTGGGTCCAAATTTCACACTCTCTCAGATTTATTTATTTATTTTTGCACATTAAAAGAAGCTTTTCCCATTCTTTTAATGGCACCTACCTGTCTGCCCTTCCTTACATCTGTCGCGCTGTGTCATGGTTTCAAAAGTGTGTGGAAAGGGGTTTTAGGTATCATGGGGATGAGAAAAAGAGAAGTGAAGGGGCTTCATCAAACAGCCTGTACTTTTAAAATACAGAGAGTGGCATTGTCATGTGTTTTCTGTGTCAAGGTCGACAGAAAATGTCAGAACAGGTGTGCGTCTGCTGCTGAGCTGCTTGCCAACTCAGCCCCTTTGCTGTAACACGCCACCTCGTGTGACGTTATAGTGGTTCACTGTGGGTTGTCTCCTCTCCTCTTTCTTTTGGAGGCGCATGGTAAAACATGTATTTTCCGCTGTCGCCGCGTGACTCAATGCGCAGCTAAGATGGGTGTCGACGCCTAAACTTTGACCACTGCCTCTGATTGTCACATAGTCATAAAGAGTTAGGATGCTGATTTGAGATCTAAAGGAAGAACATAAATTGCATAAATTGATATGAGTGTGTTGCAAAACCTAAAAATTCTGTGTGAACTTAGTGAAGGATTGTGTTTAGGTGGGGCATGTATAAACCGGATGTTACGCATTTTATCATTTTATCACTGTGACATTTTATAACTCGCATGTTGTGTATCCTTATCTGGTTTACAAAGGTTAAACTGAAGAGCTTTTATTTAAAAACCTGATGAGCTGTTTTTTTTTCTTCCCCTCTCTGAGTTAAAGAAATACAAGTGGTACTTCTCTGATCCTGATCATTTCTTTTTTTTCATTCTTTTTTATTGCTGTCAGTGCCACACTCTTTTTATGCTATTCCTACTCTTGAGGTTAGACTCTTAGTGGCGGTTGGATGCCTCTGGAAAAAGAGAATTAGCCAACACATTTCTTTGTCACTTAGCGTGATCAGGAGCAGACCCTGCTGCTGCTCTCTTTCTCCAAAACCAAATGAAGGCCTGCTGCCTTAAGTTTCCTCCCTCATTTGATGTTGATTTCAGCCTGACTTGTCTACTACAGTAGATGTGTGGCCCATTGTCTTGGCAAGTGTGTCTAAATGTTTCTGACAGGTCTCAGTGAAAGACAGGCCGCAAGGGTAAACTGCCAGCCCCACCCCTCGTATGCCACCTCTGCCACCCCTGGCCAGTAGATGGCGATGTTCATCTTTCCTGGCTCCGTGCCTTCTTTAACGCGTCTCCCTTTACACCATCCTTCCCCTCGCCTTCTCTCTGTGGAACTCACTGAGGAAAGAGGGCTCTAACCCTGTATGGAGGGTCATGCCACCAATTCCTGGTCCCCTTTGAAGACCATGAAATTGCTGATCCAAGACACATGATTAGTGCATTCAGCCTATTGACTGGAAAAGGGTTGACACACAATTACAATGTCACTGGAATGTCACAATCTGTCTAGTTGTCTTTCTGAGCATAGTCTAATCCAGTGGCACAGTGTACCCAAGAAGGAAGAATTTGATCAGTAAAATACACCTCTCTCTCTCTCTCTCTCTCTGTATTGTCACTGGCCTCTCTATTTTAGTTTTATTAGTCAATTTGGCAGGCCAGCAGGACTGCACACAAAACTGATGCCAACTCGCTGCATCTTCACTGCAGCTCTCAGCTTTATTTGCCTATCGTAGTGGTTCAGTTGTATGCATTGCAGGGTGTGTGTGTGAGAGAGTGTGTGTCCGTCCACGGGTGGGTGCTTCCTCAGTGAGCAGAGCATTTTGGATCAGCAGAGGAGGATAGGCTTGTCACTGTAAGTTGTGTATGACGGAAGCAGCTCTTCTCCTGACACCACAACACAACTTCTGTGGTGTGTCGCTTGGACACAAGCTTCACGTTGTTTGCTGCTGGTGCCGCTTGCATTTTGCCTCAATCAACTAATTGAATGTGAAAGGCCGGCGGGCCCTGACGATGTGAAGGACGACACACACACACAGCAGTGGCAGTTTTAAGAAAAGACCCTGTGTTTCTTTACGTTACCACAGCCAGTTGCGTCTCTCATTTCCTTTACCAAATGTTTAACTTATTATGGAGTTCAAGTTATCAGCTTACATTTTATAATATAAATGTTTGGCCATTTTTATTGACCTTAGTGTAGATTTTGTTCTGAAATTTGCTATGTTAAATGTTATACAGTTTGTAATATTGTTTTTTTTTTTATGAAATCCATTGATTCTCTGTTTATATACTTATTTTTTTCACAGCAAAACCACATTTTATCACCTCCCATTCATCTAAAGTTGTGTCACATGGAGCTGCTTACTGTCAGATGTGCGTTTAAAAAAAATTACGATAAAACTTAAATCATCAAGCAATTACCCATTTATCAGAAAGTTCTGAATGGTTTATTGTATTTTAAACTATTATCTCGGATATTTGATTTGAGTAATTTCTGTGCAGAACATTTTTTTTTCTTCACTTGACACATTTACAGACCACATTATGACCACATTTTTGGTACGCTGCACTTAGATAAAGTTCCATTGTGAGCATTTTCATGTTTTGAAAATGCACACTGAAAGGCGCGCAGAGCTGCTTGTCACACAATGTCATCACTGACTGCGTAAGAAAGAAAAAGGAAAAAGAAAAGCCTCGAATTACAGGAAAGAGGCACTGCATTAAAGAACAAAGGAGATCGATGGCAGTACATTAAATTTTATGCGAATGAAAAAAAAAATCAACTAATTAAAATTGATTACTCCTGCTTTGTAAATGTGTTTCTGAATTAAATTATTGTATGAAAACATTTTGACCAATCGAGGAGCTGAGGAAGTATCCATTACTGGATTGCAGCTGAGAAGGGGCTGGAATGTTTTGTGGTAGCTAAGTAGTTTGTTGTGCTTCACTGCGACTCCCTTCTTGCCCCCCCCACGGCTAAAGTGCCATGGGTTAATCTCTGATGACCCTCATCTCTGAGAGCAGCTTCGGATCCATGGTTTGGGCCTTTTACCTGAATTAAAAGGAATGTATAGGCAACACAGTATTTTTGCCCAAAGTGGGTGAAAGTGAGGTGTCACTCACTGTGTCGCTCCTCTTTAGTCATCAAAGCTCTTGGGGCTCTCAGAGCCCCACTGGGGATGTCCTTATCTAAACAGTCATCTGTCTCACTAGTTTAGCGAGGGCAACCCCAGGCAGCACAACTGACAGTTGCACATTAAGAAATGTCAGATTCGGCTTTATACCGTATCTGTCAAGCTAGTTTTGAATTGGCTGAGTGCCACATGTTTGTTTTTTCATGTTTAGCTCTCACAGGAATAAACATTTAACACCTTACATTTAAAATGCTGCACGAACTGCGGTTCAGCCCTTGAAAGAAGTTGAATTATTATTTTGCAAGTC
>VUQK01014587.1:0-11885 GCA_015106715.1 Bujurquina vittata
CTCTCCAACCTGTGAGGAGAGCCTGGTGTGTTGCTCGCAATATGTCATAAGTTACATACTCGGTTCCTTGGTCATATAAGTTGCCTGTGACTCCTTAGTGGCATATTGCTCATGGTGCAATGAGCTGCCGTGGCCGTAATTCAGACATGAGTGGCAGTGGGTGAGATTTTCTCCGGCCTTCCTGAACTGGTGTCTGTTGCCAGCATCTTGCTCATCACGAGCTGTGAGCGAATGTCCGGCTGACACGTATGAGCTTGTATCTAAAAAGCATCCACGCACTGTGTGAAACAAAAAACCAAATTGCTTCTACTGAGTGTTATTGATGGTATCAAATAGTGAGCTGTGTTAGCCGTTAGTCCAGGCTTCCTCTGTTATTAGTAATCAGTGAGTTTCTGGCCAGAGAAAAACCACAGTCCTGCATTGAATCTTTAACTACGCCAGCACAAACTAGAGAGGCCCACTGTCGATTTTCTGGGGTGACACATTCAGGCTCTCCACTTCCTAATATGCCTAAGGGCAAAATTAGGAAGGTAGATGCCTCACATGTGAGGGGGAAGTGTTCAGGCAGTTGGGAGGTTTCTCTGCTTGCCCCTGATTTTAGGCCTGTTGCAGTTCAGACTCATGGCTGCCCCTCTCTGGCCCCACCACCCGAGTGGGAGCCAGAAGAGGAGGAAGATGTGGAAATTGTCTTCTCCATGACCTTATGGATAGCCAGTGACTAGCTCCCTAAGAACGGAGTTAGGCCAACGCTACCTTTTAGAGTGTATTGATAGGGCGACCAGGGCTCTGGATGTTGCATATAGGTTTTTAGGAAAATATACAGTTGGAGCCCTCGCACATGCAGGTACCGCTGCCTGACTTTAAAGACCTGGAGGGATGCATCTGGGAGATTTGCTAACATGCATGACTGAGAACAGATTGTTGCTCAGGCTCACACTTTGTTGGTCCCCCCCTCTAGCTCCTTTCTGGGGGAAAATCACCTGCCCTAGCAGGAACTGCATGGTTATGGATGGCATGCTGACTAAACTATACAAGACCATGCTTACTCAAATCCATCTGGCTAAAAAAAAATGAAATAAAAAATACACAAGCCATTATGTCCCTCTCCACTGGACATAATGACTATCTGTCTTGTTAGATGTAGGGACTTTCTGGAGACTCCAGCAGAGTGGGTGAACTTCAGGCTGCTTCCTTGTATCTCTGCTCTATCATAAAGGAGCAGGCAGACACCATTGACAGTAACTCAGCTTCCTTCTCAGTGTCCCAGTCCCAACTACAGCAGGGTGACCAGGACTGCTTGTTGAAGCTGCCAGTTGACCCACCGTCTTTATTTAACCCAGAATCAGCTCAACTATTGCAACAGGCTTGGAACAGTCACCACTGTGTGCAGGAGCTGTAAAGTAGGCTTTCCAGAAGCACTAGGGCCTCAACGCGGACCAGGTTTTCTGTGCCTCATCCAGCACCTGAGGTCCCAGCGTGGGGCCCAGAGGACCTCCGGACTCAGCTGGAGGCTTTTTGCAGGTGTAACAGTTGCCAACAAGAGAGGGGAGGAGGGCATACAGCTTAGGCTCCGAGGTAGACTTTGCCCCATTCTGGACTTGAGAGGGCTCAACATTACTATAAGGCTGTCCTAAAAAGCTCCCTGAAAAGCCTTCAGCTGATCCAAAATGCTGCAGCTAGAGTACTGACAGGGACTAGAAAGAGAGAGCAGATTTCTCCCATATTGTTCTAGATCTAGAATAGAATTTCAAATCTTTTCTTTACATTTACAAGGTTTTAAATAATCAGGCTACATCTTATCTGACTGCAGGGAATGAGTGCAGGGACTTGGTTTACCATCCTTGACCTCAAGGATGCCTCTTTCCAGACACCCATCTGGCAGGGGCACTAGCAGTTCCTGAGGTTTGGCTTCGAGGACAGAATATTTGAGTTCCAGGTTCTACCTTTCAGCATTTCTCTGGCCAGAATTTCGCTTGGTGAATGGATGTGGTCCTTGAACATATGAGGTTGTACAGAATCAGAATTCTGAATTTATCAGGACAACTGGCTGCTCTGTGCAGAGTTGGAAGAATACTCCACCAAGCTCTCCACTGGTGTAAGGACTCAGCCAATTTAGAGAGGGGACATCCAGTGGGGCCAGTGACGCACCGCCAGCTGTTTTTCACAGACGCATCCCCCATCGGGGTGCTGTCCATGAGGGCTGCGGGGTCAACAGCCATTGAAGTAGCCATTGGACCACCCAGCACATAAAGGTGTTAGAGCTGAGAACTGTCCTCCGCTCCAGCATTTTCTGCCAAGACCGAGAGGCTATCATGTCATCGTCAGCACCGTTCCAGCAGCCTGTATCAAATGGCAAGGGGCCCTAGGCTGTCTCTGCAAGCCGGCAACCAAGTTGTGGCAGTGGGCCCACCCCCTCCACTGATCCCTCAAAACAGCACATGTTGCTGCTGAGTGCGGTGGCAGACATCATGTCGGGGCCCAAGTCAAGAAGAGAGGAAAGTCCATCCTCAAGTGGTCGAGTGGATCTGGCATCTTTTTGGAAGGGCAGAGTTTGACCTTTTGGCATCTAGGGATTCATCACACTGCAGGGATGCTCTAGCACACCCTTGGCCACAGGCTGTCCTTTTCTCCTTCCCTCCATTCACCCTCCTCCAGTCTGGGCCAGACTGAAGAGATGAGATTGATCCTGGTGGCCCCTGAGTTTTGAGAGGTTGAAGGAAGCATCCCTTTTTTTTTAATCTGGCCAAATGTGACTTTAGTACCACTACTGTGACTTATCAGGTGAAACAGGTAGATTGGGGTCAGGTACACCCATCATGGCCAAGATTCAGGCTCTCATGCATTTCCCTGTGCCTCACATTAGATGTGACCTTCACTGTTTCCTCGGAATGGTTGTTGGGTGTTATCACGGTTTCCGCAAAAGTTTTGCAGATGTAGTTGCTCCATTTGTTTGGTTGCCCACATGTCAAAGCGCGTCCCAGTCTCCCAAAGCTCTCCTGTGCAGCACACCTGTCCTTACTGCTCCTGACATTCAATTCAATTTATATAGCACCAAATCTATTCTACTTTCTTTTCAGGTCACGTGAGAAACATTTCTGCCAGCCATACCGAGGCATTGCCTGTGCCCGTTTCATTGGTAACCGAAGCATCTACGTTGAGTCTCTGCAAATGCAAGGAGAGAGTGAAAACCGCATTACAGGTGAGGAAATACGCTGTCCTTCTGGGTTGACATATTGACATATTTCTTAATTATAAATGGTAAAGATATCTGAGATTACTAGGAGAATGGCAACTGTTAACATGTGTTCCATTTTTTTAAGCTGCCCTCACTATGATCGGAACATCCACCCACCTATCGGATCAGTGCTCAGAGTTTGCCATTCCATCCTTCTGCTACTATGTCTTCCCCCTGTGCGATGAGGGATCTCGGGGCCCGCGGCGCCGTCAGCTCTGTAGAGATGAGTGCGAGGCTCTGGAGAACGACCTTTGCCATGCTGAGTACACCATTGCCAGATCCAATCCCATGATACTCATGCAGCTCGAGCTCCCAAGCTGTCACCTGCTGCCACGGGCGGGCACATCTGATGCAGCTTCTTGCATGAGAATAGGAGTGCCACCAGAAAAACTGGGTTCATGTAGGTGGATGTACAGAATGCACACATATTACATATGTAATATATTTAATTTTCTTTAATGGGCAAGCCAGTCACCTCTCAACCCAACAGAGCATGCTTTTCAATTTACTGAAGACAAAACTGAAAATTATACACTTCAGTCTCGTGTTGGTTGTTTAGTATAAAATCTATTGATGGTTTACAAAGGAAAAAATTCTAAAATTTTGTGATTGTGTAAAAGCCTGTGCGTACCTGTATTATGCAGGGAGGTTCACCTACTGTAAACCTAACCAAAGCTGTATCATTCATTTATTCAATTAATAGATACGACTTCAGCTCTGCATTTTGTTAGCCTAATAGCATAATCGCCTAAGTCATATTTTGGCTTATTTTGAGATACCTGCCTAATTCTACTCTGCTAACAGTGTGGATTCTTTTAGATAAATATCTCAATTTTGGCCAAAATATGACTTAGGCAATTATGCTATTAGGCTAACGATTTGTAATTCAAGTTATCCGAATCTATTATTTATATTTTGTGCACTGTTTGGTTATGGTTAGGGATATATCTTATTCTTCTTTAATACAGAAAAAGTCCACAGTGAGATACAAAGTATAATTTTAAACCACCAAATGTCCCTAACCAAAGTGCATTTGCTGTCTAAACCACTGATGGTAAATATAGTGATTCATTGCTTAATTAAGCACAACATTTACCTTTGAATATAGTGAGTCATAAGTTTTATTGCACCTGTACTAATAAGGGGAAATTTTGTTTGCATATGAACATAACCTTATTTCACAAAGTTGAAATCAATGTTATTTTTTGTGTTAAAAATTGTGTATTTCCCCTTAATCATAATTAATGCATCATTTGCCTTTGACCCTTTAAGTTCCCAAAATGTCAGACAATCTCTTACAGTGTGTGGGCATATTCATACTGGGTCACTGTCTATTCTACAGATTCCCCCTCAGACCACAGCTGCTACAATGGAAGTGGGGCTAACTACAAGGGCACAGTCAGCGTCACTAAA
The DNA here is from genome assembly GCA_015106715.1 of Bujurquina vittata. Classification (NCBI taxonomy): domain Eukaryota; kingdom Metazoa; phylum Chordata; class Actinopteri; order Cichliformes; family Cichlidae; genus Bujurquina; species Bujurquina vittata. The sequence continues at coordinate 4,649 of VUQK01014587.1, forward strand.
TCTGGTCACCACTGCCAGCCGTGGAGCGCTCAGTATCCTCACAGTCACCACCTGTCCCAGGAGTACCCTGAGCTTCGGGAAAGCCACAACTTCTGTCGTAACCCAGGAGGCCAAATGCAGGCACCGTGGTGCTTCACCCTGGACCCTCATGTGAGGGTGGACCTGTGTGACATTCAGTCCTGCAGTGAGTACCATAAGGGAATTAAATAAATTTAAATAAAATATCTTCTAGTAAAACTCTGTGGGAATATAAAAAAATTAAAGTTATCGACATGGATCAAGGGTTCATTGAATCATGTGAATTAGGTGTTTTAAGGAAAATCCAACATAGATAGTGTCTTAGTAAAGTTTTAGGCCACTCCTTGCTGCCAGAACAGCTGCAATACATCTTGGTGTTAACTTTGCAAGTGCACTTTAGAAAGGAACTATACTGAAGGGGTGCAACACCATTGTTGTGGAAAGTGCTGTCTAACACCTCAGTCCAGGGTCCTCTCAGTGATGAACCCGCTGGACCCGCTGTCACACTGGACAATGGAGTCCCCAGATTGGGCACTCTCTAGCACCCCACGTGGTGACTCTGAAAAGGCTGGGTACTTTGAATTTCCTTTAGGCACACAAACAACTGTTAGGAGCCATTCCCGGAAAATGAAGATGCAGGGAAATAACCCTTTCAACCGCTGGGTAATGCGCCAATGTGCAGGCAGTGAATCAGGGAGCTACAGTATACCCACCACTGCCCGCTGCCTCTCAGAGGGAAACTCCAGATTGGAACAGAGTTCAGCCCAGAGTTCATCTCCAGGAGTCTGGTTCCAGAACCCCTACTGGGTACTGGTATCTATCTCTCAACCTCACACTAGCTTGGGTTTCAGAGAGGTGATGTCCTATATCCCAAGAGTTAGTTTCAGTAGCTGAGGATCGGACCGCCAGGGCCTCCGCCCTGACTCACATAGCACCAAACCCCTGTTGTGCCTTCTGAGGGTGGGGGCCCACAGGAGGTCCAGGAGAGTTGTGCAAAAGCAAAATCAAAAATGAGGACTGCTATGCACGGAAATTCTTAGGCTTGTCATCAAACTTGTACAGACCTGATGTCATGAGCTTTCAACATGCTAAATATTGTGCAAATGGGCTTGGGGGAGGTGATGAGTTAGCTGGTGGCATATGCTGAGGTGTATGGTCCAAGGCATGTACATCCAGAAAGGGGCTTGAATGCTTGACCTCTGACCTGTATCCTACCCTGGAGGACTCAGATGGTTTTGGTGGTGCCTAGTTTCTCTTTGAACTTGATCCTATTGTTCATCATTTGTTGCATTGCACCAACTGTTGGATGCCAGGACTTAAGGCTAGTCTGTGACTCCCTACGAGGCACCACCGGTATACTGGCTTTAGCTCTGGCATGAGCTGAACTTGCTGTCGATGTGGTTGTCTTGCTACTCTCATTGCTGGATATGGATGATTTGGTGCTCATTGCCATCTTGTCCACTCAAAAGCATAAAATTCTGCCATTCCACTGTAGTGTCCTGGTGCAGTGTGTTGAAACTGACTAAATCTTAAGTCCACATGAAGTTTGGGGATCTGTTGGCAACCTCTGTGCACTAAGCACCTCAGCATCTGTGATTTTACATGGTCTACCACTTTGTGGTTGCTGTCATTGCTGTGTTGCTGTCATTTTAAGTTGATTCCACTGTGTTCTAATACCACTAACAGTTGACTGTGGACTATATTGTAGCAAGGAAAGATGTAGTCTGGACTTGTTGCAGAGGTGGTATCATGGTACCGCACTGGAATTCACTGAGCTCCTGAGAGCGACCCATTCTTTCAGAAATGTTTGTAGCCACTTGCCCAGGTGGTTGGTTTTATATAGACTGGGACACCTGAATTCAATTATTTTGGATGGGTGAGGGAATCCTTTTGCAATGTACTGGATATCCTCCTGAGACCTCCTCTATAGTGGTCACAAAATAAATTTAAATGAAAGACGCATCACATCAGTAATGGTTTAACTAAGCATCTCACTGGTATCATTTTAAATAACTCTCACAAACCTGATGTTATCTTAAACCCCCTCAAATAGGCATCTCCTAATGCAATATAAGAAACTGTCTTTGTGTTTATTAGATTGTTTAACTCAATTCTGTTTTCTGAAATCACACAGTACCTTTTCAGAAGGATTGGTTGTGTAAGTTCGTGATTGATGTGTGTGTACAACGCCAACCAAAAAACTGAGCCTCAGAGGAAGAGATGCCATGCTCTTTGGAGACCTTTTTTCCTTGGAAAAAATCAAGCTGTGTCTGATTCCAGCTTGTCGCACTGTTGAACCATCACTCCACCTGACTCAAACACACTTGCATCTAACAGTCCCCAACATTATGGCTAACAAGTGGATTTCCCATTTCAGTGCAGCTAGCCAACAAATACTGCTTAAGACAGTATTGGTTGTATAACACAAGTGACTGCTTTTTCATGTTAGTTTCCTTGTTTTCCATTGAGTAATCAGTTTTCTGACTAGTTAGATGGCATAAACTAACGTTAGTCTATTACCAACCAACCTAGGGATGTCACATTCTGTACTGACACAAGATGGCACCGCACATGCTCTAAAAACTTTGAACACTTATTTCTTAAATCCAGCTTCACAAACAGTTTTTTTTTTTACACATTTAGTGTCTGCTTTAAAACAGCTTCGCTAGTTTCCCAGAGTACAGTTGGAGAAGTGTTTATTTATTTCTATAAAGGATGTCCTCTGTAAAAATTCTCCCTGATCTGGTCCTTTTGCAGAGATGTGTTAAAGCGCCACCTGGTGGTTGATTTCTGTCTTCGTTTATTGAATTTAAAAGAGACAGGAGCGCGATTGCTTATTGGTCCTTGAGTGGATTTGTGTTTCTGATATATCTGGATGAGGCAGAGTAAATGAAACAATCTAAATCTTTAATCTGGAAGCATACAGTGGTCATATATAGGAAAGCAGGCAGCAAAACAAACTAATCAAGCAAGGGCAGGCAAAAGCAAAATCCAAAAACATTCCAAAAGGTCACAGACAAAAAAACTCCAAGGTCAGCACAAAGGAAAATAGCAGCAAACCCGAGGAATGCTGGAAAACGTGACCAAATGAGAGTACAAGACTATCTTCCAAGTAAGGACTGCAAGGGGGGTGGTACTTATACTAAGGAGACTAATGACTAATTGGAACATATGTGGCACAAAACGAAAAATAGGAAGTGACTAAACAGAAGCTCATCATCATAAGTGGCGAATAAATGAATCATGAAAGAAAAGTGGGGAAAAAATGCTCAATGCATCATGGGAAGTCCAGCAGCCTGAGCCTACAGCAGCAGAACTAAGAGATGGTGCAGGGTCGCTAAGCTTTATAAAAAGGGAAAGTTTTAAATTTAGTGTGTAATATTTTCACTGCTAGATGTCAATAGATTGCAGATTGCTCTCAACTGAGGTCGGTTTTCTCCCCCCTCCCAGTTCAAGTGCCTCATCTATCATGAATGACCTCAGAAATACAGCGCGGCTGTTTGTTGTCGTTTTAAACATTGTGGGTTTTGATTATTGCATTTGCTGGTACACTGACAGGTAGATTATTCAGATATTTCAGAAAATAGAAACAGGAGAAATTAGGAATTTCTTTTTTACATTTTTACAGTTTGGCAAGTCATTTTTTTTATGGTTTAAGCCAGACTTTAAACATGAAACACAGTACTACTGCACACCAACCAGTCGGCTAGTACCATTCTCTATATCTGATGTTACCAATGGGTTGCCTTTTAAAAGTCAGGACACATCAAAACTTTTACTCCAATCATTGGTAATGAAATATTAAACAAGGCTCTCTTTCTCACCTCTCTCCAGGCCTATCCTGGCCTTCCAGCTTGAACGCTCTTTCTCTCCTCGCCGGCCTTTCAGTGTGATTTCAGTGTGATCGCAGACTCTCGCTCGCTCTTTCCACCGGCCTTCGATGACCACTAAGCCTTATTGCTAGCTTTCTTTTCTCTTTGCTGGTCTCCAGTGGCCCTTGAGCCTTATCACAGGCTCATTCTGTGTTGGGACTTTTCCCTAGCTTCCTCTTGTTACCTTCGTTAATTCCACTTTGTATGCCTATTTGTATTCTTGTCTATTTTCTGTGACTTGGTCATGCTTCAGCTAGCAATCATGTGTTTTTCTTCTGTAGTCTAACTTCCCTGCCACGGTATCCCTCTTCTCAATCCTATCACTGCTGGGACTCCATTCTGCCATGATGGCTCATCGGCGTCTAATCACCAAAAAGATTAATTTCTACCTCAGTAAATTGTGTTAAATTCTTCCAAATGATCTATCCTTGCTGAATTTGTGGTTGTTGGCATTTTGCCAGGGTAATCTGTTGTCCGTTCACATGATAGTTGATAGGACTGGAATGGATAATGATCTTTTGTCAGCATGTGTGGAGCAGCTGAGTTTAGTGTTACCAATTGGTTGTGTGTGATTGTCAAATTATGTTAAAAAATGACCTGTGTGAACAAAAGATGCTGCTGTCTTTATGGGCTAGTTCAAGCAGTTTATTGCATCACTGTCACTCGCTGAACGTGTGAAAAAGATACTTTCTTTTGTTGGATTAGACCACAGATGTCCTTTCAGAGCGCAAGCAAGCTGAAATAAGAAACTGTGGGTAGCCGAATGGTCTGTTGTGCAGAGATATTTTTCTTCGTGCACTTTGTGACAGAATGTTGCCCTGCAGGATTTCATCCGCAAGCTGCTGTCTATACTTTTTGCCTGATCCGTGAGAGGGCTCGAGAACCCTGAAAGATCTCCTGAAACATTTTAAAGGTCAGCAGGAAATTCTGGAGTTAAAAAACACTGCCCAGGTTATCATCTTTTCCTCTTCCAAGACGTGTCTCTTACCAAACAGGGGCGCTGGTGTATGTTTTCTTTTTCCTTAATTTGTGGTTGTTGGATCATCGTAGAATACTGATGTACTGCTTAATTTTAATTTTAAATTCAATTTGCTCTCGTCTCTATCATTCCAGAGCCTGCAGAAAACCCTAGGAAGGAGATCCTATTTATCTTAATCCCTGCAGTTGCCATCCCATTGGTTATTGCCTTCCTCTTCTTTCTGGTTTGCATGTGTCGCAATAAGCACAAGGCTTCAATTGACACCCCACCTCGCTGTCATCTCAGCAGCTCACCCTCCCAGGACATGGAGCTGTCTCTCCTAAATCATCACAAACAACAGGTAGCACAAAAACTCTGTACACATGACATCAGCAGCTCTGCAATAAATGTGAAAAGCACTAATTATGGTCACAGTAAATGTGATCTTGATGCATCTGCTTAAGCACCGCTGAATTCCAGTGGCCATACCCTTTGGTGACATTTGTTTTTTTGTTGTGTGGTTGCAGACCAAGCTGCGTGAGATTAACATGTCAGCAGTGCGATTTATGGAGGGGCTCGGTGAGGATCGGTTTGGCAAGGTGTACAAGGGCCACCTATATGGCACAGTACCCGGTGAGCAGACCCAGGTGGTGGCCATAAAAACTTTAAAGGACAAGGTAGATTCTGCTCTTTGTGAGGAATTTCGCCATGAAGCCATGCTCCGCTTCCATCTGCAGCACCAAAATATTGTTTGCTTGCTGGGTGTGGTCACCAAAGAGCAGCCAATGAGCATGATCTTCACCTATTCCAGTCTTGGTGATTTGCACGAGTATCTGGTAATGCGTTCCCCTAACTCAGATGTCGGGAGCTCAGACGACGACAAGACAGTCAAATCCACACTAGAGCAGGCTGATTTCCTGCACGTTATCACCCAGATCGCTGCTGGAATGGAGTACCTTACCAGCCACCAGATAGTCCACAAAGACCTTGCTGCTCGAAACATTCTCGTCTTTGAAAAACTCTGTGTCAAAATCCTGAATCTGGGCCTGTTCAGAGATGTTTACTCCGCTGATTATTACAATCTCGTGGGAACAAGTCCTTTGCCTATTCGTTGGATGTCCCCAGAAGCTATTATACATGGCAAATTCTCTACCGAGTCTGACATCTGGTCTTACGGAGTGTTGCTGTGGGAGACATTTAGTTATGGTCTTCAGCCATATTGTGGCTACTCTAACCAGGATGTGATTGACATGGTGCGCAGCCACCAGCTGCTGCCCTGTCCAGATGACTGCCCAGCCTGGATTTACACCCTGATGCTGGAGTGCTGGAGTGAAGTCCCAGCCAGGAGGCCTCCCTTCAAAGACATCCATGGACGTCTGCGCTCCTGGGAGAACCTGTCCAACTATAATGGCTCTGCTCAGACTTCTGGCACCAGCAATAATACGACCCAGACCAGCTCTCTTAGCACCAGCCCAGTTAGCAACCTTAGCATAAATACAACGAATGCATCAAGATACACCAGCCCTAAAAAGAGCTCACCATTTCATCAGCCCCAATTCATGCCAATAAAGGGTCAAATACATCGGCCAATAGTACCCCCGCAGCTCTACATCCCCGTCAATGGATATCATCCCATTCCAGCTTACCCATACCTGCAGAACTTTTACCCCATGCAGATACCGATGCCAATGCCACACCAGCACCTGCAGCAAATTGTTACCAAAGCGGGTTCTCAGCACAGTGGCAGCGGATCCACATCTACAGGATATGTCACCACTGTTCCTTCCAACACTTCTGCTACAGAGAGAGCAGCACTGTTAAATGAGGACTCCAAGACCAATGATGAAGAGTTGGCTGACAGGGCATCTGAGGAAGAGCTAAACCACAATGAGGACTTGCCGGTGCCCGAAACAGAATTGCTAGGTGACAGCGGGGTTCCTCAAACTGAAGAAATGGTGCTGCACTTGTCTGATACATAAGTGAAGGACAGTAGAGCTGAAATACTTTGTCAGCTGTGCTATCTTGCCAAAAAATTCTAGATTCTCCGATAAAATGAAGGGAGCCATTTTTCAAAAAGGGACCAAATGTTTTGTATATTCTGCCCCATGCTTTTACCTTTCAGACCCCTGTAAGTGTAAGCGATTGAGCGAATTGAATTGTGCTATTCCTCTTGAGACCTTGTTTTTTTTTTTTTTTTTTTTTTTTTTTTTTTTTTTCTTTTTTTTAAATTTTTTTTTTTTTTTTTTTTTTTTCAAAAAAAATTTTTTTTTTTTTTTTTTTTTTTTTTTTTTTTTTTTTTTTTTTTTTTTTTTTTTTTTTTTTTAAAAAAAATTTTTTTTTTTTTTTTTTTTTTTTTTTTTTTAATAAAAAAAAATATAACACACTTCTT
>VUQK01014588.1:4687-19587 GCA_015106715.1 Bujurquina vittata
CTTAGCCCAGGGCTCTGTGTGTGTGTGTGTGCGTGTGTGTGTGTGTGTGTGTGTGTGTGCAGCACATTCTCCCTGTGACTGCGTGGGGTTTTCTCCAAGTACTCCAGTTTCCTCCCACAGTCCAAAGACATGCACTTACTGGGGTTAGGTTAATTGGCCATGCTAAATTGTCCATAGGTGTGAATGGTTATCTGTCTGCCTGTGTTGGCCCTGCGACAGGGTGGCGACCTGTACAGGGTGTACCCTGCCTCTTGCCCCCCCCAAATGAAGAGTTTCATTTTGTAACTCAGATAGCCCTTTGCTTGTTCAGAGCTGAATGGTAAATAAAGAGATGGCTGCTCAGCTTTTCCATTTTTGTTTTTTACTTGCTAAAATAATGGAAGCACATAAACCACTGTCATATGTCATCAGCTCTATCATTTTACTCTCTCTGACGGTTGTGTTGTATTTTTAAGATGTCTTTTTTTCTAAATAATATGCAATTCCTTTTTCTTACAAGACAAGAGCAACTGGAAGCGCACAGGTAAAGCAGAAAGAGGAATTCAAATATAGAGGAGACAAAGAGGAGTGTATAGATATACACTGAGGGCTGACTGGGAGATTGAAAGCAGGAGAGGAGGGAGACACATGTGAAAGCAATCAAGACCATCAAACAAACAGGAAGGAAAACTGAAAACAAGACAGTGCAGAAAATGAACTATCAAAGTAAAACAGAAAAAAATCCTAAAGACACATACTAAATATGTGCCGTATACTATGAAGTGAGTTCAACATGCCCAATGGTATCTTTCCGTTATCTGGATTCATTTACCCTAACACTGCAATCAGGAAAAATGGTCACATGCGCAGGGGTTCACATTAAAGGGGCATCTTATCAAGCTAATACCGGCGTTTCACGGGTCATATGACTTTTCTTCGATTTGCCACCAACACCAGATGTTATCAAATAGTGATAAAAAATTCTATAAAGAACATAAAAAATATACAGCAAAATGCAGCACAGTTGTAAAAAGGGCAAGAGATTAATGCTGCGGCAAATCATTAATCTGGGGATTTAGCGCACAGAGTGGTAAAATAAACATTTTAATTAGAGTTAATTATTTTATCACTGAGTGCTCGCTCAGTGCTGCTGTAAGGTGGTGGCTGCACATTAAAGCTCTGAAGCTTTAAACTGGATACATTTAAACATTGATATGGACATGATAAAGGACATGTGGAAATCACTTTAGTTTCTTGGCAGATCAAAGATAAATTAATTTAATCAAACAGGTATTCTTGGTGTGTGTTCTGTGTTCTAGGAGGTGCAGTTCCAGCAGAGTAAAAGAGACTCAGCAGCAGATTAGAAACAAGTAGAACAACATTTTATATATTTCCCAAATCACCAAATTGTGAGACGTAGTATGCATTTTATTTAGTGGTTTTATTAAAGTCCGGCTTAATAAGCTGTAAAAAATGTAACAATGTCTATATTGTGCTTAAAACATGCTGCAAATAAAAGAATCAGTGAAATCGTGGCGATTCCAGATGATTTCAAACTGACACTCTGAACATAACCTGCTAGTTTTTATTCTCTCAGCTGCAGACTCAGAGCTGTTTCAGGGTTTGAGGGGAAAAATTAAATCTATAAATGGAATTCATAGGCTTAGTCTAAGTATACAAATATGATATGCGGTTTGCAAATACAGTGTAGGTGTTATGTTTTAGGATCATATATTAACACTTATAACAATAAAACTGTTGTAAAATTGTATACAGCCAACAGAAAAAAAAGAATAAAATTGAATCTATATTTATTATTAATGCTCATCAGGGAAAGATAAAGACTTTAGACGCCACTGAAAAGCTTAATACCTTCCTACTCTCCCCGCAGAGATCCGAGGGGTATTCCAAGAATGGTAAAGCTATTATCTAGAGACGTGCTTTGTCAGTAGGCAGTGATTTTATACCTGCTGATCTCGGCTCTGGCTGCTAACCTTGTCCAGAGCAGGTTTGGTCTATAGCATAAGTTACCATGGTGATTTACCCCGGTAAGAAGTGAAGCACCTTCAGAAAACCCAGGATTTACCCTGAAGTCACCTGGATAAGCCAAAATTGTGCTTTGTTTCAGAAGGTTTACATTAAACATGAAAACAGAGACAAGGGAATACTGGAGGGCAAAGACACACACTACATACAGAAATACATAGACAGGAAGGAACAAAGAGAAAAACTAAGGGAACTAAACACACAAGAAATAAACCTAAAATAGGAACAGAGGCTTAACAAAGATGAAGAAAGCAAAACGTACACTAGGACAGTAAAGCCAACTTAAAGGGAGTTCAAAAATCCATAAAAACTAAATAGAAATTTAAATAATACAATAAAACTAATTCTACATTCCTATAACAATAAAGACATCAAAACTGGTCTCAAATTCAGCACAACACGTAAAAATCAACACTTCAAACCTAAATAGAAACCCCAAAACAAATATATTGACAAAAAAATTCACAACCAGAAAACAGCTCAAAGCTCTAGGACCCATGACACGTAGCTTTTTCTATTTCACAATTAGACGAGTTAATATGCTTCATTACACAGAAAGGTGATGATGTCTACACTAAAATGTTTGCTTAGTTAAATGATTTCATGCTAATGCATTCCTTTTTGTTTGGTTAATAGACATCATTTTATTTTTCTAGGTGCTTTGTGTTATTTTTCTACTCTCTGTTTTCATATATGTTTTGACTTATGCACAAAACTCCACATGAAAATCATTCTGGATCTTTTTGTGAGGCCAGACAGAGGATGTTGATCTGCTTTCCAGCACTGTTTAAATGGGTGGATCTGTTCAAATCTTACATATAAGCTTTTAAGAAAAGTGCTAATGACTTACACAGATTTTAATTAACATAATTGACATTAAAGGATGGGCCTGAACTGATTAAACAGTATGGCTATTGTCATAAGGAGGGTCACAGGAGAAACCCTCATGTCAGTAGTCATTCATAGTATTGGGATTATTATTAACCATTCCTATGTGCTCCTTCAAAGCTAACTCTGATTATCACTGATTTCTATAAAGATTTACTGAATATTACTTTAACATTGTAGGTAGTCATGAGTCCTTTTAAAAGACTGTGCGACACATTTTGATTGCTGGTCTCAGAACAACACAACTGCATAAATCAACTCTATAAAACAGAAATACTCTCAGTAATAAATACTCTGGATTGGTGATACCAACACTGTCACAATTTACCATGACATACAGTAAGAGCAGACATCGCGTATTGTTCACTTTTGAAAAGTGTGAGTTATCGTCATCTAAGCTGTGTTTATGGCAAGACAAATGCACCACGTGTCAGCGCAAAAATAAAGGTTTTGGTTTGCAGAAGCAGAGTGTACCTGCGGGCTTCTGGTGACGGCAACGATCGGACAGCGAGGGCGGTACCTGGACAGAAGATGAGCCGACCTGCAGAGAAGAAGTGCAAAGTTGAGGATGGAGAATAAATTATCAGTGATGGCATGCACGGTCAACACGTTCATACTGAGGGAAAAAATAAAGCAGCTTCAGTGCTCCTCATACACGGCCCTGACCTCTACTCCAGGGCAAGAACTCTATTCTTCAAAAACATCATCCTATTCCTGCATATCTGATGCTTTTCCAAAGATAATAACTCACTTTTTATGACTGAAGCTGCTGTCACCATGCCCCATTATTAAACCCTCTTTCAAGGTCATTTAGACTTCTTCCTCTTGACATCTTAAAGCGAAATCTCCACTTACTCAGCAGCTCAACACCCAGAACTCAGTAGGATATTAAGTGCAGTGCACCTGTGCAGAAACGTCACTCATTTATACAAGCTTTTGCTTTCAAGTGTCACTCACATGTACACAGTGTGTTTATGTGCATCTTCTGTCCCGACATTTTTGAAACATGTTGCAAACATAATCCTTGTATTTATTTATTTTTAGCAATAATTACATTTCTTGGTTCTAGTATCTTATATGTTGTCATTATTATACAGTTTTCAATTAGACGTAATGTCACTACGTTTTGGTAACAGGCCGTGTATATGTGTATGTTCTTTTGCATGCACATTTGATTTGTATGAGAAGATGAATCCTTGTTGTGATAGAAGAGTATATTATCCATCACAAAATACACAAAAACATATAGAAAGCACAATAAAGGAACACAAAACTCCACCCAGAGGATGCACAAGCGGTAAACATTATTGCAATATTCAGCCTGGACCTTTGGGATAAAAGACAAACATCTGCAAAGCTGCAACCTTTAAAGAGCCTATACTGAATGTTTGTTTGCAGAGGGACAAATAAACTGTTTCCAGCAACTGTGAGCTCTAACACCGAAATGAATGTGTAAGTCTACAGAGCTAGGCTAAATCTCCAGTCTGTTGCAGGACTACCACAGAGAGATAGCCAGCATTTTACACTCACATTCACACCTATGGCCAATTTAGGATCACCAGTTAAACTAACATGTTATTGAACTGCAGGCACAGGGAGACCCAGGCTGAATTCAAACACCTTCTTGCTGTGAGGTAGCAGTTATAACCACAGCGCCACCATGCCACCCAAATAATGATAATTTATTTATGTTAATTATTTTCAAATGGTTTTCCAGATCTAACCTAAGCCACGACCAAGTTAGCTAAGCACTGCAATGGGACCGGATTAAAAGCAATATGGCAGCAATTTCCACCTGCTAACATCTCTCTAATATACTAACAGGACACAAAATCAAGTCCAGCTGCAGTCCTGGTAGATCAGCTGATCTCAGAGTCAGGCCACATTGACTGATGCTCTTCTGCACATATACCCAATACATCTCATATAGAGTGCACTATATAAGCTCCTTTAGCCTGCCCATAGCCGCTTCACATCTGTGAGCTACTTTGCAACCCACCTCTACCACAGCTCTTCCTTTCATGTCATTTCTGACTTCGTCACTGATCTCCTGTTCTGCACTGTACTGTCTTGGTGCTGCTCTTTCAGAACAGATGGAAACAACACACTTCTTTTAAAAATGGTGGTCCTAACTTATTTTTTCTTGGTAAGAAACATGCTGGAAGGCAAACTATAGAGATTTCATAAAGATTCTGGTCTCATTGAAGAACATGGCATGCAAATTAATGCAAAACCTTGACCTGTGGCACATGACAGAGTCTGTATACAGCTAATGCTCAAAATATTAGTGTTGTCCCACACTTAAAAAGTATCATTGATCCAGGGTTTAGCACAATGATCCAGTTCTGACACTCTTATCAGTCGGTATACCAACCTGCCACTGATGGTGAGGACTATAATTGCCCCAGCGCAGCATTTGAAGGAAGACTCCACGGCTCCGATTGCCGTGACCTCGGTGGGATCAGAGGAGAGAGGAGTGAGGCGGCGCAACTCCTCAAACAGTTGCTGGTGGAAAATGGCCGCTTCTGCCTCCCTGCAGATCTGAGATAGAGCGACAGAGACAGAGAGAGGGGCATTATCAGAGGTCACGAAGTCAGATGGAATAGAGCACACATCACATTCACACAGAAACACACACCGAATGCATCATTGCAACTGCCTCCACAGGAAACAGTCCCTTGGCAGTTTCTCCAGATAGCATTACACAGTCAGCTCCGTCCAGCACAGCGTTGGCAACGTCACTGCTCTCTGCTCTAGTTGGCCGAGGGTGGGCCACCATGCTCTCAAGCATCTGCAAACACACAGATATACAAAAAGACACACACATAATATGTTTCATCTATAACCAGAATGTCTCTATCAGGTGCTATAAATGGATTTTATCAGCAAGTCCATCAAAAATAAGCCATTCTGAGTATTTATGTCAATTTTTATCCAGTATGCCAAAGCGATATGGGAGAGCACAAGGAGAGGAGGTAATGGCTTTGCAGATGGATAAATGATAGAGTAGGTGTAATGAGAGCTTGTTTAGGCTGACGCAGGTGAGCTTGACTTAGCAAGATTGTTATTGGTATGCTGGAGACTCAGTGTTATGAGTCAATAAGCAAGGCTGACAGTTGGAAAATAAGGTAGCTTGCAGCATCGCCTGTGAGACTACATTTTTAGTTAAGGAGCTCGAGCTAATGCTGATTAGTGCATGCGTGTGGGTGTTGTTGGTGGGCTCAGGTCTGGAGTAGCAAACCTGCTATAACGCTGTCACTCTGAGTCAAGAGCTGTAGCATAAACAAAGTACAGCACTGTGACTCAACATGGCTGCAGGAGTGTGCACGCATGTGTGTGTATGTGTGTAAAAGGAGAGGGGTGTGAAAGAGAGGGAATGTGTACATCTCTGAAAATGAAGTCACTGGACAAGTGACATTATGCAGGAGTGTAAGACTAATGCGCAGTTACAGCCATTTGAAATTTGACTGACTAAAACTGCACTTAAGAGTCTTGATCTAAATATTTGAATCATTTTTATATCCTTTTTTCTGTGTGTGTTTTTTTTTGCTGTGTGTGTACATGCTCATCTCTGACCTGTGTGGCACAGATGACAGGCTTCCCAGCAGAGTTGCATCGCCCAATCATCATCTTCTGGGCGATGAAGACTTTCTCCGCAGGGATCTCAATCCCCAGGTCGCCTCTGGCAACCATCACGCCATCGCTCTCAGTCAGGATCTCCTCAAAACTGACAGACAGATTAGGGGAAGGAGTGGGATGAAGAAGAGAGAGTTGGAAAAGAGCACAAAAGAAGGAATGAGGAAGAGATTCTACACATTATCCAAAATCTAGGTCTTCAACTACAGATTTTTTTTTCACACTGCTTTTAGATCTTCAAAAGATATTGAGGATAGCGTAAAATTGTAATTTAAATCCTAAATCATCTGGATGAAATCCAAACGCCTATGTGAGTAACAAACAAAGAAAGTGAGAAAAGGCAGGAAGCTGTGACGCTGATGCATATTTAAGAAAAAAGATACAGCTGCAGGACATGTAAACAGGACTTTTAACATCAAATATTCACACACCGCCTCACACTTGTTAGGAATTAATCTTTATGATCCAATCTAAAAAAAAACAATCCCATTCCATTAAAGCTGCAGTTAAACACTGTCAGCAGCCAGCGAGGAGCAGGACAAAGTACGAGATAAAAAATGGAGGTAAGAAGGCAGGGAAATAAACTGTGTCAGATATATTAATTGGCTGCCATAACTCACGCGCACAGCCACAAAGACCGTGCTTATCAAAGATGTGTAAAATCCAGAGCTGACATATGTTTCTCCTTCACTGACAGCTGGCTGTCCACAGGAGCTGCAGATCACATCAGTAGTGGATTTTAAAGACCTGTCAAAGCCTCATTATGAAAGACTCAGTGCAGTCAGGGCCTGTGTTGCTAAAAATAACTGCACAAATGGTCTTTATTGGAAAGTATTTTCCTTGACTCACTTTTGAACTCCTTGCCGGCTTTCCACCTTGCTGATCACTTTGATTTCTCGTCCGTGCGGCCCCAGAGCTCGACGCACATCCTTGACGTCCTGGGCCGAGCGAATGAAGCTGGCGAACACCATGTCAACACCCTGTGCCACGCCGAACCTCAGGTCAGCCTCGTCCCGCTCGCTGACCGCCTGCATGCCGATTAGGTCGCAGCCAGGAAGGTTAACACCTTTACGACTACAGAGCACTCCACCTGATTCCACCGCTGTGTCCACCCAGTCAGAACCTGAGGAGACCGCACAAGACATATGTTAGAGATGCAGGCTTGGTTAAGGAACTTGGAACTAGAGTGCTATAGTATGTACATGTTTGCATCAATACATATGTATGCTGTGTTGGCCTGCAAACGTGCAGACAGTATATAAGAATGCACCCATTTCTTCAAAAGCAAAGTTGCTGCAAATTAAAACTGATATTGCCACCTTGCAGTGGGAAAACAATATATTTCACACAAATGTTCATACACAGCATCCTAATTCTATAAAAAGGAGGTAATGGTTCTCAAACTGGGGTTGGGCCCAACAAGTGGGCTGTGGTTTTTGAGGGGAACATAAACGTCTAGTATCTGAACATCGTCTCTGTTTCTGAGTTGAAGAATAGCCAGAAATGTGTGTTAGAATGACTTCAGGGTGTCACAGTGGTGTTGACACCCTAAAGTCCTTCTAATTAGACATCTGAAAGAAATTCATTATTAGCGTTTTGAGAGGTCACAGGGACTGTTTGCAAAATTTAAAGAAATACATTAATAATATAATATAATAATAAGAGAGACAAAGCAACAACACAATGCCTCTGGCCACAGCTGTCACCGGTTTGGAAGCACCGGAAGCATAAAATCTAATATTTTGTTTTCTGATGTTTCAGCAACATCAGTAAAACAGACATGCTAAAGTTTGTGTAATGATATCACCTATTTCTAATACTCTGAGTCCAATGAGGCCATCGTCAATGTAGATCTTTCCTCCCTTCTTGAGGACTTTGGGCAGGTTGGGATAGTCCACCCAGATAATCTTTCCATCTGTCTTGTCTTTGTCACTCTCTGCTGTCACCACACGCACATGGCTGCCCTTCACCAGCGCCACCTCTTCTTCAACTTTCTGTGTAAACACAGACATGAAGCACAAAATGTCCAATTACTGCTATTATTCTCAGCAAACGTGCAGCAGTCTTGTCATTTCTAGCACACTGATTTTCCTGAGATACAGGCTCTCTCGTTGCTGTTGCAAAAAATAAAGAAAAGAAAAAGCTCACTGTGAAACCCACAACTGATTGATTAAAAGGCTTGCTGTGTTACAAAAAGGTTGTGTGTTTATAATTGTTGTAATGAGTGGTTCTGGTACCAGTAATGATGAAAACATGAGACTGCTGGGTCTGTCTCAGAAATTCATCATGAGTATACAAAAATATTAAGGAGTATTTCAGAGGGACGTCTCAGGTTGAGCAGTTTGGAGACAAACTTAGAGAGGAAGGGCTGGGATGCTTTGGACATGTACAGAGGAGGGATAGTGGATATAATGAACAAAGGATGTTGAATATGGAGCTGCCAGGCAGGAGGAAAAGAGGAAGCCCACAGAGAAGGTTCATGGATGTAGTGAAGGAGGACATGCAGAGGGTTGGTGTGACAGAGGATGAGTCTTACTCTGACATCTTAACACTGGCTTTCTTGCTGCAACTCGACCTGCCAAACCTGCAACTTGTAGTCTTCTCTTTACAGCTCATCTGAGACTTCCTTACTGCAACCACTATTAAACTGTGCTTGAAGCTGTGGTTCTGTGAGCTGCCTATCATGCAATCTGAAACTTGACCTATACTTTTAAGTGTCTTCATAATAATTGATAATAATAATTGATTGCTTGTACTATAATTACCTAAAACAGCTGATGATGTCTCCTGGTGTCAGTACATAATATAGTATATAATACTGTATACTGTAAATATCTTGTCTGTTAAAAAAAAACTAAATATTTAATGAAAACACAGTTATATACAGCATATGTTTAGTAACTCAAGTGCACCTTCCAATTAGAGTAGTCAGACTCGGATCAAATGCCATGCAGTGCATTTTTGAAGCTAATCAACGCACAAAGAGGTTTCCAGCAGCCTGGAGTTATTTGTTCAGCAAAGCAGACAGCAGGCAACAGCAACACGATTAACAACACAATAAGATGATGATGAAAAGGCAGATGAGCACACGCCCACAGCTGTTGTTTTTCCAAGAAAAGTAGCAACCTGTAACAAATGATGCGCTGCACCAAGGAGTCGACATATTTTCTGCACCTCTTACACCTGAATGCACGTGACTGTTTGATTAGGTTTAGACTGCTTGATAGATGAAACAAAGCATGTGTACCCCATTAACTAATCCAGTGCGGATCTCGGGGCCCTTTGTATCCAAAGCGATGGCAACTGGTCGATAGTACAATGGGTCAGAGGTTATTGTCTCCACCGCCTCTCTGATGTTCTTGATGGTTTCACCGTGATACTGAAAGACACAGACAGAGAATCAATACCTGGCTGAGTGGAAAAGCAAGGCACGTGTATGTACACAAATCAGCCACAACATTAAAACAAATAGCAGCTGAAATGAATCACATGGATTATCATTGCTGTTCTGCTGGGTGAGCTTTGGATTTACTTACTCACAAGCCACCATCCTAAACATTGTTGCAGATGGCATTCACACATCCCAACTACTCAGGAACAGCTCAAGAAACACAAGAAACAGAGAGCGTAAAGACTCTAAACTCTCCAGAGTCCAGTCTGACTGAGCATCAGAACAAGTCATGTAAATCCCGCCCTGCAACCCAGAGGACCCACAGGATTAGCTGCCAATCTCCCAGTGTCTTCATGCCCCAGTGGATCAAAAGTTATTTTGGTTGCAGGAGGACGTCTACAACATTAACTGCAGGGAGGTTTAATATTGTGGCTGATCAGCATGTATACTGTACATACTTCATGTGATCCATGAGAGAAATTAAGACGGGCAATATTCATTCCAGCCTTGACCATCTCTTGAAGTTTGGGGATCGATCGAGATGCAGGACCTGAGAAAGAAAAAAGAGCCAATTAAAAAAAACAGCAGCTTTAATAATCAAATGTTCATTCATCACATTTATGCCCCCCAAAAATGATTGTATTTCTTTTCTGTGACAGGATCTTTGGGGATTAGACAGTTAAGACAAAAATTTCATTTTGGCTCTATATTTGTATTTCTTCATATTTTATTAATGATTGTATTAATTGGGCAGCACGGTGGCGCGGTGGTTAGCACTGCTGTCTCACAGTTTGAATACCATCTGGAAGGCCTGGGTTCGATTCCACCTTGGCCCGGCCTCTCTCTCACTGTGTGGAGTTTGCATGTTCTCCCCGTGTCTGCGTGGGTTTCCTCTGGGTACTCCGGTTTCCTCCCACAGTCCAAAGACATGCATGTACTGGGGTTAGGTTAATTGGCAAATATAAATTGCCCATAGGTGTGAATGAGAACATGAATGTGAGCGTGAATGGTTGTTTGTCTATCTGTGTTGGCCCTGCGACAGACTGGCGACCTGTCCAGGGTGTACCCCGCCTCTCGCCCTATGTCAGCTGGGATAGGCTCCAGCCCCCCCGCGACCCTGAAAAGGATAAGCGGAAGCAAATGGATGGATGGATGTATTAATTGTATATTTTATTTATGATGGAAATGATTACAGAGAGAGAGTAAAATGGACTGCTGGTTTGCCCACCTTCCTGTTACTTTATCACTTAAATGCAAATCCTTCAGCGAGCAGTAAACAAACACCTGCCCTCGCGAGGAATCAAAACATCATCTGGAAAGTCAGAGCTCTGGATGACTAAGATGCATTTTGTATAATGTATTTCCTTCTAATTATTTTTCATCTGTTCTGGGCAGCAGACGCTTCAAAGTGCATCAGCCAAGAAGCCCTGCCAACATGCTGAAGACCACCCACCCCCCTCCAGGAGCTTGGCTCTCTGACAGGGAGCCAACGATGACACATAACAGTTGTCAGACAACAAACTTGAAACTGAGACTCACTATCTGTCACACTCACCGATGGTGCAGATTATGCTGGTGTTGCGCGCTGTGATTGGCTCCTGGTTGATGTCCAGGAGACAGAGATGCTCGAGGAAGGTGTCAGCCATGCTGGCGTCGAGCTGCTGGCGTTGGATAAAAGAGTCCGGCAGAGTCATGACATCGGAGTAGCGCCTGATGCGAGCTGTAGAGACAGAGAAATGCTGTCAGTGGGTTGAAGTTAGGTATGAAACTCTACTGCCAACTGCACCTGTGAAAAACAAATGAACTGAACACCTCCGACTCAACAAAGCCTGTGACTTCAGTTTTAATGGTGAAGAGGAACAATACTTTTGCTGCATGTTAAGACGGAGGGCGCAGAGTAAGCACACAGATTATCCTCACATAAAACGCAACAGACACCGATCTGACATTAACTGCCACCAGCAGGGGTCACACAGGTCTACATGCTGGCATTCACCCATCTTATGAGTCACTAATATGAAAACAACACACAGCTACCATGCAGATGCACTATACTTTGACAAGCAATAAAATGTCATTTGAAAGCAGAGACGATGGCTGATAATATGGGAGGTAATAATATAAAGGTAATTATGCTGGCATTTGAAGCTAGTGGCAACCATTTAATTTAAGGCCAGCTGTTTTTCATGCAATTGAAAGGAAGACACATACAGTTTAATAAAGCATGCTCTCTCTACTGGATACAGAATTTATTTTTAAGGGGCACTAAGACCGAAAGGAGACAGCGGCTGCATTTCTGTTGTTATCCAGACTGTCAGCATGTGAAGCGCAATAAAAACAAATCCTCCAGAAGCAAGCGACAAAGGAATGGATGGAAGAGCAAAAACCACATATCAGCAATAACAATTCAGTACTTCAGTAATGGTGATGTTTTGAGCTATGAAGCTGTTATGGCAAAAGTGTTCCAGGAACATTAGCATTCATGTGCAGCTCTGTACACTCAACAAAGATGATCTAAGTTTAATGTTTATTCTCCTTTTAGTTCTGTTTTTGCTTCCCACCAAATCTAGAGAGAAGCATCTGGCAGTCTTACAGCTGCTGCTTCTGCTGCTGGAAAAGAAACCCCACAGGTTGAGATAGTGAACCAAAACACTAAAGCTAAAAAACAGGGCAAGGAGCTGAAAATGCTACAATCCTTCATTGAGGTGAGGGAAACCAGAAAACTTGGCTAATAAATCTACAGTTCCATAATGATGAGTGTTCCCTTTCATTTGATCTGTTATAGTTATAAACATATTAATTGCATGTCAAAAAAACTTTGATATATGATGTTGTAGATTACTATTTAACTATTTGAGGTGGGCCGTCTACTAATCATAAGGTCAGTGATTGATCCCCGGCTCCTACAGTACATGTGTTAAAGTATCCTTAAGGAAGATACTGAAACCCGGGTGTCTCCTGATGCATCTCTGTGCGTGTGTGTGTGTGTGCGCGCGTGTGTGTGTGAGAGAGAGAGAGAGAGGGAGGTTATAGAAGAAAGTGCTTTCAGTGCTCAAATTTAAAGATGTTAAATAAGTAGGTGTATTCAGAGGTTAAAGAACCATCCTGAAGTGTATCTGAGCCTTCAGTCCAGTGAGTAGTTAAATTTGATTGACAGTTTAATACAAAATACTGTCATAGGAGCTATTTTTTCATGTCCTGCAGCCTGGTGTTGATGCCAGCTCATGACATGGAGACAGTTAAGTTACTATATGGCCCCGCCTGCACACAGCTTTCTCATCTCTGTCTTGCATCCTATAATGTTGTGGTCACAGTACTTCAGCATGTAGCCAACTCTACTGAAAAAAGCAAGCATCAATGAATGGCTTTTTTTGAAGTAACAGGTAATTTGGAGAGAAGAAAGCTGAAAGAAAGAAAGGACAGGAGAGGAGAGGAAGATGAGATATGATTTTTGAAGGTAAAGACTACTCAGCAAGTGACATTTGATTAACTGGAAATTTGCAGCTTACATGTACTGTCCTCATTCTCATTCAGACTTTTTTTAACCAGGCAGTGGATCTGTGCATGATGTGCTGCTGGAGTTGCGTGGTTATTTTATAAAGGAAGGTCTATAACACCAAATGATGAGGTAATCATCCCATGTTTTTCAGAGATTATAGTGGACAGTGAGTGCAGGCTGAACTGTGTAGTTTGCAGTATTGTGGCATGGTTTATAGTGATGGACTATGATAGACTGGTGCAGGACAGAATTTGGTATCCATGGTCACAGCTAGGTTAGGTCATGGGTAGCAGCAGAGACATTATGAGCAACATAAAAGAGAGTAAGAAAGATGGCACTGAAAGAATTCTGAACTGAAATCTAGAGAGAGTTCTCTATCAGTAAAACTACTGATAGAAGTCCTCAAAATAGCTGCTCAAATAAGTTCACAGATGTGTTTTATTATGGCTGCTTCTACAAGGACTCAGCCATTTGAATTTAGGCTAATGATGTTCTTTAGTAATACTTAATAATGTGGACACGGGACCTGAGTCATGCATCTGGTTCTTCATCTACTGTCCACTGAAGTGCCATCAGAAATGGTCTCAGTGGAAGGGCGGCTGTCAAGGAGATATTCTTAAAGAAGGCAAACAGGAGGTGTCAGATTACACAAGAACTGGACTGATATTCAATGGTGACAGGTCGGATGGAGTGATGAAACCAAATTTGAAACATTTGGCTCAAACTGTTGTATGTAAAGAGGAGGCCGGGCGAGAGGTACAATAGACAGTTTCTACAGCCATCTGTGAAACACGGTGGAGGCTCTGTCATGGTTTGGGACTGCATTTCAGCCAGTGGTGTTCGAGATCAATCTCGAAAGTAGAAAATTAACATCACATTTTGATCCACTATGCAATACCATCTGGAAATAACCCAATTGGTAAAAACTTTATTTTTCAGCATGACAATGATCCCAAACACATTGTCAATGCAGTAAAAGGATACTTGGGTAGAAAAACACACAGTGGAACATGTAGATCAGTGAAGGATTGGCCTCCCCAGAGCCCGGACCTCAACATTATTGATGCAGTGTGGGATCATCTTTACAGAGAACAGAGCAAAGGCAGAAACACCCAAAGAAGAGCTTTGAGTGATCTTAAATAAGCCTGGAGAATTATTCCTGAAGACTTCATTGAGAAATTACAAGAAAGCTGCCTCAGAGAGTCTAGGCTGTTCTGAAGAATAAAGGTGGACATAAGAAATATTGACTTTCAAGCTTGTTAGAATTGCAGACATTATGTTGTTGTCTTATACACTATGTTTCCATGTATGTTTGCATGTTTCAAAAAAATCACTGCACCTTTTCCACATTTTCCTAGCAAAATATGAAGAAATAAAGGGTGGCGCCTACAGTTTATGACTAGACATTCTAAATGGCAAAGGCCTTAATAACAAATTCAGATCTTCAAAAAAGGGCTTTTC
>VUQK01014589.1:0-28944 GCA_015106715.1 Bujurquina vittata
ATGCTTTGTCGATACATCCAATGACTTCCAGGAAAGTTGCGTGGCGCATTCTCCCGGTTGCCGTGAAGCTGTACTCTCTATCCATCATCCACAGGTTACGCAGGACTGCCTTAAAGCTCCGGTTCACGGAGATGTCAAGTGGCTGGATTATTTTGATTAAACCTCCAGGGATGATGGCAGGCATGGAGTTGAAAACTTATAATTTATATAATAATGTGTTAATAATTTCACATATACGTGAACTATGAACTATGAAAAAAACTGCGACTTATAGTCCGTAAATTACGGTAATCAAAGAACCTTCACAGAATGGTAACGTTTCAGGCAACCGTGCCCTTCTTCAGACGTGGGACTTGAGTGTTCCGAGTTGGAGCCAGACAGGAGTTACCAAATTCCTCTCGAAGGTTTGCTGATGTCAGAGATGCAGTGGAGGTGAAAGCTGAAGCCTGCTCAAATCTGAATAAGCTAACAGAGAAAACAGCATTACCTCATGTTTTGTGCTTGTTTTTGACACTCTGCTGGACGTGCGCAGAGTTTAAAAAGTCGGTTCATATCTACATGTCAGTTTATTCTTTTAGATTCATTGCTCCGATCAGAAACTTAATAAAAATCCAATTAACTCAAGCCCATTCAGTGTTCACTTCATACACTTTCAGCCCAACTGGAATCAATCAACTTAAAATAATTACATGTAGCTTACTGGGTTTGCACTGTTGAGTCGCCAAGATTAAATATATTGACTTTTACAATGTGTTCCTTCCATATATAAATAGTGTTTTTTTTAACACTTGGGTATTTTATTAGAGTATTAAATTCATGGTTTGTTTATGATAAAATCTCACACTTCTAAAGAAAGCTAAAGTTGAATGTTGAATTGAAAGCTTAATGAATTTTAAAAAAGTGCAAAAAGAAAGGTGAGAAAGCGATTTGACTGGTATGAAGACTAATAAGACCGGTTTTATTAGTGTTGTCTTTTGGCCACAAGTGGTTCAAATTTTAGGAAGGTCAGGGGTCATCATACATCTGAATCAGCCAGTAATAAGTGTCAGCATGAACTCTCACCTCCATCATAGCCCATTTAAACACTGGGGTAAATTATTCTCCTTTAACGTTGCTTGTTTGCATTTACATTTATCCCTTTAATGTTTGGAACTTAAATAAGTTTCCCCCTGAAGCTTTTTGATGTGACAGCTCGTCTGAGACTTTAAAAAAAAAGACACACATGATAAATTAAAGGGAAGAAATGTAAAAGAAAAGTCAAAAGTGTGAAATGGGGTTGAAGAACATTCAAATATCAGAATAATCCAATTTAACATGGCCTAGTGTATATGCGAATAAGTAACATAGCCAATCATTGTGTGCAGAGGTGAAGAAAATACAGTCTGCGTGGACTGACAGTATGAGCTGTGGTCACCGAGGCTGCATCAGACTGAGGACCAAACATGACACCCTCCAGAGAGATAAGTTGGACTGACCCCCCAGACGTCTGTATGTTCAGCAAATGTAATTAGGGGTCAATTAGGAGAAGAACATTTTGACACATGTCTTATATTTGGGGTGAGAAGAATCAGATATCAGCAATAGAGGAGGGTGGAAATTGTATGGGTGATATTCAATACACTGCTGATGTTAAGTCCATGAGGTGGATTTAAGTTTATGGTAAATCCTAACCCGAGACTCCTAAGTAGAAATAGCCGGTCTTGCTTTTGCTTTTTAAATGTGTCTTTATGGAACTTTTTCAGCAAGCAGTTTCTCACACTACTATTGGTCTGGCAAAGCTGTCTTTGAAAGAAAAAAAAGTTATGCTTTTAATCCAGTGCTGTACCAGCCTTGAAATTTCTTTGAGAGCCACTCCACAGCATAACACATTCTGGTGAGAAAGTACACTTACAAGGCTGCCATGACCTCACATTTCTACATGCGTACATAAAGTCAGCAACATGTCCAGGTTTCCTACGTCACTGGATAGCTCTGTGAAACCACTAAAGCGGAGCTGTGAGTCTTGTTTTGGTAAACACTCCTCTAGAAACCACCCTGATCAGAATGTGGCTCGGAGACTGCTGCCAGAATTAATATACGCTTAATGACATGGTTTGGCAAGCTGCCCTGCTCTATTGATGCAACATGGATTCTTCCAGTCCGCTTTATTATGCTAATGTAAAACATTCATCACTGATGATTCCTGCTGTCCAACTCAGCTGAACACTGCGGAGTATTTTCCTTTTGGCAGTCAAAGAGTTCTCGAGCAGAAACTGAATATTTCAAACCATCAGATTTGCATCAGATTTACATACTTGAGTCCTCTACACCCTTAAGTAGGTTAAAGGGCATGGGCCATGGTCCTAGTGCTGCGAAGGCAGTATGATATGTCACACTGAAAAAAATGTAAACAGCAGAAGAGTTTAAAACTCATAAAGCACAGTTTATCACTCACACTCTGCGCCTGACTAAAGATTATTTAGCTTTTGTGAGTGGGGGTCATGGCAACATCTGGAGGCGATCTATGATTTCAGAATAGCTGAATAGCAGCATAGTGCCTAGTACCAGTGCTTAGCAGCCAGCAGGAGAGAGAGTGTGTGTCCCTCAAACGCAGCATGAGCTGAATGAAGCAATTAATCAGAAAAAAAAGGGTGCTGTTTGAGACTTTGAAGTTATGGGCTCTGTCTCTGTGTGTCTCTGTCTCTCTGTCCCTGGGATGAGCTCCAGGTGTGTTGCAACCCTGTGGTTGTTTCCAGAAGATACATTCATTGCAGAGGCGCCAGAGTGCTGCAGCTCCTCGTGATAACTTTTCATGAGCTAGAGCCAAATCTAGTTCCAGCCCCCCCACACTTTTTCGTTAACTGTAATTAAGGAAGGATGCAGCGCTACTAAGTCTCTTTGATATTTTTCTTTTATCTAATATTGCAAATGATTTCTGTTTATTGCTAGAAGGAATTGATAAAGAATCACCCTAGTGAGAACAGAGAGAAATCTCACATCAAAATGTGAAATAGCTTCTAGTTCACTGCTTTTTTTTCTTTTTTTTTTGGCATGGTTGTTGGGGGATTTCTGGTGGTGGTACCCAAACCTAACCAAAGAGGAACAGGAAACTTGAAGATGAATGTAATATGAGGCTGGATTGTCAAGAGTAGCATCCTAAAACTCTTAGCTCCTCCCACAGTTCAAAGAGGTGCTTTTTAGGTTAACTGGTCACTCTACATTGACTATAAATGTGGATGTGAGCTATGAATTGTCTCTGTGCCAGCTCAGTGGTGAACTGCATGGCAGCTAGGAGGTGCTCCAACTCCCCTGCAACTCTAAGTTGCACGAGGCCCCCACTCACGCAGGCCTAGAGACCGGTTGTTGACTGCCTGGCCACCACTGGTCACTTGGGAAAAATGAGTATTCCCCAACTGGTTGTCATTGCTGGAGACTGCTGGTAGTCACTGTGAAATTGATTGCCAGGCCTCAGTCACACAGGCATAGAGACCACTCAGCGATCCCATCGTAGCCACTGGCAGTAAGGAGATACATGTATTCCCCGACCAGTTTATGAGGCACTGCTTGTTGCTGTTGCTTGTTGCTGGTAGGTGAAATTGGTCACAAAGAAGTAGACGGTGCTGCACTAAAAATCTCAGCGTGATTGCTGGCCTACTGTAGTTTATCCATAGTTTGCATGAAAGATGCTAACTTGTCTGCAAACACTTGCCAACTACTCATCCAATGTTAGTGAAACTGTGAAAAGTCTGATGCAAACCAGGAACAGAGAACATTCGCCTACAAAGTAAAAGTTGTGCCTTTGGAAATGTGTTAGTTTCTCTTTGTGAATGAGTAGGTGGCCAGTGTGTGCAGACAAGACAAGTCAGTGTCTTCCATAGAATGCTGCCATTTTAAACTGCGCAACACAGGGGCGCAGTTTTTATCCTTCTCCCTCTTCCGTTTTGTGCCTCGGTGAGCTTTCTTTTATGTGTCTCCAACTCTACCTACCTGTCGTCAGATGGTAGCACAATTCAAATGAAAAGCGTCGCCATCGAGTGCATTCTCAAAAGCCTGCTCTGGAACACATTTTGTGTTTCTGTGTGTGTGTAGGTGGAGCGACAGGAAGAGGGGAGGTGAAGGAGCACATAGGGGCATCTAATCAGTGCCATGCCTCTGTTATTGATCATATCATACTGTATGCACAGCTGTTAAATACAGAAAATGGCATCTACCCCGCAGCGCTTTGCCTCCCCCATTGTGCAGCACTCCTATGCATTGCCTATAGTGCGCACCCACTTTTTGTGCCATTGGTGCAGCACATTCCATTAATAGAATGTCTTTAGTACACTAAACAAAAATTTGGTTGAGTTGCTGTGTTTATTGAGCCCCTATATATATATATATATATATATATATATATATATACACACACACATATGTAGAGGATTGTGTGATGTTTGTGTTTTCTCTACCCTGGTGTTGGGGGAAGAGGGCTTACTGCACTCCCACTTTTTCCCAAGAGTCCCACAATAGTTTGCTCACTTTACCCTTACAGTCATGAAGCTGTTACTGATTAAATGCAATATTTTTTTCAGGTGGGAATTAAAAACGGGTAATTTGAGGGCATCAATAAAGTTCTAGAAAATAAAATACAGAAAAAAAACTTGAGACCAGCTGTGTACAAGAGCTGGCGAGCAAGGCTGATTTCCAAAGCTCTGCTCTCAATAACAAAGAAAAACTTGCCATTTTGAGTAGATCACTAGACTCATGACAGATTACATTGGTATGATATTTAAGCCAGGTTTTCTGTAACCCTTTATCTGAGATCATGTTATTGTTTATAATGGCATCAAACAGGCCAAGCTAAATAGCGGTTATGCTCATTAACAGTCCAAATTAAACCCAGGTTATGAGGAGTCTATGAATCCAGCAAAACTGTATTTTTCTTGTTGTTGTGATCAACACTTATGAAAAGACAAAAGTAATGAGGACCAATCACAATAACAAGTATTTTCTAACTGAGTTCATTTCCCGTTGTCATAGAGCACAGTAAGCTGTACATTCCCACAGTGTTATATGCTCTTTCTTTACAATAAATATGGACTCTTGACTTTAATGCTGTGTCAGCGCAACATTATCTGTACTGTACAGTCCTTGAGCTGCATTTAAAAAGACAAAGACCAAGGTCTCACAATCAACCGAGCTTACCTTGCATCTCTGTTCTTGGTTCTCCAGTTTTACCTTTCCTATTAAATTTGTATCCATTTATAACCAATCCAATTTTTCACTTTGTCATCATATTTTTTTCATCATTTTTCCAGCTGTCTTTCCAGCAGTGCTGTGCTGACCCACCTTACAGTACTTACACCTTCCTGTCTTGTCCCATCCCATCCTGTCAGGCATCGCCTTTCCCTGTCACCCCACCCCATCCTGTCCTGTTCAGTCCCATCCATACTGACTTCCATACCTCTTCTCAGACTGTCGCCTGTCCTCCTGATTTATTTTTTCCCCCAATGTCCTTTAGTCTTTGTCTCTAAACTGTCTTGCATTCCTCCCCCATTTTAGTCTTGAGCATGCTCATCGTGATATTTACCGTGCTGCTAAAATATTAACAAATATGATATCGTTCTGCCCAGCGAGCACTTTATAAACTGGACAAATTAGCCCAAGAAAACCAAGCCTCAGATTGTTTAAATTAGAGCAACTGCATCTTTCAGCCTCCCCTCTTCTCCTTACACACACACACACACACACACACACACACGAGCAGTGGGTGAAGGAATTGTTACAATCCAGCTGCCTCCCATCTGAGACTTTTCCAGCCCTGCCAAAAGATGATGCTGCTGATGATGAAGTTACACTGGACAGCATGCCAGCGTTGGTCCCATGATGACATCACAGGCTGATGTCAAGCAGATGGGTGTGGTGATTAGACAGGCAGCTGAGAGGGGTATGTGTACTTGTGTGTGTGTGCCTGTTAGGGGAGGGTGAAAGTATGCAGTGTCCTCTGGGGTTTTCTGCAGTCAGAGTTTTGGATGGACACTCACTATTACGTTTATACTGGAGCAGGATAAGATTGAGGAAGAGGAGTAGAAGGAAGTGGAGGGGGGAGGAGGAGAAAAGAGGAAAGATTAGTAGGAAGGCAAAAAGCTCAGATGATTAATTTAGAGGTGGACATGATAATGGAGCCTAAGAGACTGAAGATACTTTGCAACTCTGAACTTTTCCAGACTTTACCTGACAGAGGTGCACATGAGAAAGCAAAGATTGGATATTAGCCTGCCTTTAACCTGCCAGCTCCCAAGTGCAAAGTCTATATGATGTTGGACTGTGGCAACGTGTAAATACCACAGCTAAAAGTCTGATGCATTCGCTAATAGAGAGTGGACGTCATGTGCCCTCCCTTTTGCACACTTTACCCAGGCTTTGCCTATTCCAGATTAAGAACATTATAAGAAAAACTGAACTAAAAACTAAAGCAAAGTCTGAAAAAGAAAAAAAGCTTTAGTTAACTGAAATAAAAAAATATCACTGTTCTTTAAAAGAAAAAAAACAAAAAACAACTAAAATTAAGTTGTAAATTGCAAAACTAAGTAAACACACAGGACATCTTGTGACGCAGCTCACAATTACTGTGACTGGCTTGGTCTGTATCGTTGATTCCTCCTACGCATTTCCCACTACAGTTATTGAACTCATCAGTGAAAGTCACTGACAATCATTGTCTTTATATAATAAATAATATCATAGCATCAATATAAGGACTCACAAATGCCAGAAAATTATTTGAGGAACGCTGAAACTGAAATGGATGTGAGGGAATGCACAAAGAAATGGAAAAACTAGAGAAACAACTATTGTATGTTTGCCTCCCCAAAAAGCTGACCACATCGAGGAGTGGGTGAGTGAGTGGACCCAGGAGGGAAAAACAGTTCTAGCACTTTATTTGTTTCTATTGGCTGGCACCACATGTAAGACACCGGGACACGACCACAATGTAATTAATACATAATGTGTCAGTGCCAGCACAAATGCCGGTAATGATGTCAGCTACTTAAGATCCAGTTGCTAAATGCTTGCTCACAAGCCCCTTCCCCAGGCCTGGCTCCAGGATGGGACCCCAGTAATGAACGAATGAAACGACGCCACATTGTTTGATCAAAATGAAAATGATCAACCTACAGAGAGCTGAATTCAAAGACACCCTGAAAATCCATCCGAAAAAAAGTCTTACTCTGATTAAAAAGTGTTCATTTAACTCTTTTTAAACAGTGGCACTGGTGTCAACATTACCCAAAATACAAGTCACACAAATTAGTGCAGCAAAGGTGGCTATGTCTTTCTACATTTGTTCACCAAAAAAATGTGGAACATCTCAAACATGCAGCATTACTAAAAAAAAGTAATGCATTAAAAATGACTTGATATTTTTTAAAGCAGTGAATTATGTTATTTAATTACTTCCTGGACAAAGTATTTTGTTTCACTTTTGTTACTTTTTACATGGCCTGAAATGTATTGTTATATAATTACCAGTTGACAATGTAAATCATAGGCTACACTCTACTAGACTGACACAAATTCCTGGTGAGGACACACACAAGCTCTTTATTTTAGTATTTAAATATGAGCACAAAGCAGTTCTTGTCCATTCATGCAAAACAAATACCTAATAATAATATACATATCTCCACTATTCCTCCCTGCACAGCATGTTTGACTATTTTTTGGAAATTTTTTTCTTTCTATTTGCCCATCGTGCACTTAAGAACTTGAAGAACCTCTGTAACACAAGTAATGACTAGAGCTGGGACTTTAACACGTTAATTTCAATTAATTAATTATAAAAATAATTTTTTTTAGCGCAATTAATCACATTTTTTTAAAGTTCGGAGCCCGGAACCTTTGTGTTCGCTTGTTTTAGCACGCCTGTAAATCTGATGCACGAGCGACAATAACACATCCGCAAACAACAACGTTGTGCGATGAAGCCGTTTCTCTTGGTCCACTGAGGGACAACTTTAGCTTTAAAAGACGTTCTGATGGGAATTTCGAAAAGACTACTGCTGCATACAGTAGTTGAAGCTACAAATGTGGAAGGAAACTGGAGCACCCGGAGGAAACTTACATACTTGTAGCACGGTGGCCTCACAGTAAGAATAACATCTGAAAGGCCTGGGTTTGATTCCACCTCTCTCTGTGTGGAGTTTGCATGTTCCCCCTGTGTCTGCGTGAATTTCCTACCACATGTGTAAAGACACGGGGTTAATGTCCAAAATTAATATAATGGCGTTATCATTATTGTCTAGTGTGCTATTTACATTTATTTTTTTATTTTTCAAATAAGTTAAACAATCAGGGGTTCCTGAAATACTTGACATCTGAATAACTATAACAGCACTTTGCCCAATCTGTTGGTTTGATAACAATTTAAAAAAGAAACATTTGAAAATTTGAAAAAGTAAATAAACATGTTTGTTGTTAAGCATATATGTATAGTCATTCAAAAAAAAAGATTTAATTTGTTGATAATTTGTTTCCAATAATTGCAATTAATTATTTACAGGCCCTGTAATTAACTCGATTAAAATTTTTAATCGGGTCCCAGCCCTAGTAATGACATAATTGTAACTGTAGTGTGATTACACAACAATGTGTTACAGTACTTTGTAACGCAATCCACTCTGCAATGCATCAGACTGAACATTGATGTTGTAGCAGACACAGAGGACACGACCAAAATGAAGTCCAACATCCAAACCTTTATTTGCAAGGCAGCCAACGGTTATTCACAGATTAGGGTCGTACACAAAAACAACAAAAGCGAACACTAGTTACAAGCTTGACCATCAGTTTAGATGCATGCTGGACTGGTCTGTGCAAGACAATACAGGTGAGACTAATCAGGATGGGAAAGATAATTATCAAAGATGGAAACCTGCCAAAAGCAAAGTAAAACTGGCAGGCGTGCACACACACTAATCATAAAAAATTAAACAGGAAATAACTTGACACTATATAACTTGACATAAATTGGGCAAAAAAAAACCCCAAAAAACGTGACAACATTTAGGCACCAAATGTCACCAGACTTGGTTCGGTGGTATGCAGGTTACTGGGAATCCATAAAGCAGCTGTAATCAGTGATTCAGAACACTCCATACATATGATAGGAACTCTAATCCAATCTCTCTCTTTCACAGTGGACACCAAAGTAGCGGGTTTGGCTTAGAGCTTTTTTTTCTCTTCTTCCTGTCAGTAAGGGAAGCCCTGTGTAATTCCTTGGACTTTGCATGGCCTCCTTGTGGCACTAAATTGCACGACAAACCTCCCACGCAGTCCACAAGTGATAAGACCATATCAGCAGCTGTGGCTGTTCATAACTTTAGGTTATGACAACAACCAATGAGGCACGTTATGTAGTACTGACACCACAGGAAAGCAAAAATATTATTTGAGGAATGAGGAGGATATTTGAAAATAGTAACAGGAGACATGCAGGTACACAAACTTGTTTTCTCAAAATAGAGGAAAGGACAAAGAGTCTTTATCAGATAGCAGGCCAACGATGAGTCATGTGTGGGTGAAAGTAGGGCAGTCAGACAAGGAGCGACACAGGTATTCAGGGGTGGAATGTTACCATGGAGTTCAGCCACAAATCATAACCGCACCTGTCTGCTTGTACATTGCAGAATATGTATGGATAACGATGCAGAGAACTGGCAAGACCAAAGGACATGAAGAAATAATACAAATCAGTCCCAAGAGTAGAAAATGTAACATAAGAGCAAAATTTGACACCACATTGATACAGAAGAAATTTCTTGTATTGTGCACTGACAAGTCTTGACTAGCTAACCTGCTACCAAACTGAGAGTGACCAACAGATGCGATTAGAGTAAAACATTATGCACTCATTAAGCTCAGTTTTCTCACAGTCATTTGTCCCACAGTGGAAAAGACTTTTGGACCTAAAAAAAATGACAAAAACAAAACAACTTATATATATATATATATATTTATATATATATACACGCACACACCTACAGCTGTTGAACTGAGAGTATGAATGCATGTTACATAATTTGGGGGTTGTTTTGCTGCGATGACGCAACTTCAAATATGGGCTCACAAACCCAGGAGGTTAGTTTATAGACATGCAATTTACTTTTATAAGCACAACTTTAGTAGATGAGAGTCGAGGATGAAGAAGGAAAAAGAAGTCTGCCAGTGTTTGCATGGTCCACTTAAGAAATGGTGCCCAGCAGAATGATAAAGATTATGTGTGTGTTATTCAGAGTGTGCCTTTGCAGTTATGAACGCTCCTTAAAATAAAATAGCGAACAGAGAAACTGATATGTTATGGTAAACATACAGATTTACTGATACGGTGGAAGTCTCCAAGTGTTTGCACAGTGATAGACTTTAATTGTTTTGGCTCTGACCAAGCACTTAGTGCAGTACTCATGAAAGAAACAATGCCTGTGAGGTTCAGGTGTTGACTTTCAGTATAAAGGGTATTTTGGGTGTTCACATCCATGCTAGTATTTGTATTATTGCGGGGTCTTTACCTTACAATATAAAGCACCTCAAGGCGACTGATATTGTGATTATGCTCTGTATACATAAAACTGAATTGAACTGAATACTAGAGTATTTGCACACTGTAAGCTATCCAAATCCATCCAACCATTTTCTTAACCACTTGCATTCCAGTGCACTTTGAGCGGCCACAAAATTTGGCTCAAGGCAAGAAAATAAAAAAAGAGGAATAAAGAAGACGTGATTTGCATTCTCAGCAAGGAAGAAAAAATACATGCTTCCAAAATGTTTATCATTTCATTTAAGGCTACGACTGTCAGACTGTAACAGCAGAGGCAGACAGGTAGTGAGCTTTGTAGCGGTTGATCGCTGGCCAGGAGGGTGTGGGTCCACTTCCTCTTCCAGCATCGTGTCAAATCTTTTCTACTAGGTGGGTGGAGAGATTCTGGTGATGAAGTGCCCTGTCGTGGCAGAAAAATGAGGGAGGAGATGAGGACTTGGGGTAGGCATGGACCCTGCTTGCAGTGACTTTGTAAATACAAAGTGAATGAATCCAAATAGCTCCAGCATTGGTACTTAGATGGGCTTGCATGGGTGTGTGTGCATTCCTTGTTCACAGCTTCTTGTGTGGACCCCTTCAGCTGACAGATGCTTCCTGATGTAGAAATTGTCTCTCTCTTTTTTTTTAAGCTAGACTGAGGCGCCCCGTGGTCCACAGCACTTCAATCACCTGCTAGTCAGCCAAAAACAACCTCAGTAAATGACTGCAAAGGAAAGCGAAAGAGAACAGACAAGACTTTGAGGTGAATTGAGGAATGTTAAAAATGTCACAAGGCCCAGAGGCCAATAACTAAACCACTTCAGCCAGCATGAAGTGGCAGTGGCCACTTTTGGCACTGCCTAAGTTTTGCTTCATTCAGTTCCTCTTGAACTACATGGATCTGAATAGCGGCCCCCATAAAAGGAGCCCTGTATTGTTAGTGAACAGAATAGTAACAAGATTAGACCTGGCTTGCCTTTGTGCCTGTAATAACTCCACCTCTGTGGCCTTCATAACACAGGCCTGGGTCACAGTTAAGAGAGCGAAAGGATAAAATAAAGCAACAGCAACGGTCTTATCCAGTGCTCCCCTCCCTTCTCTTTTCCTTCCTGCAAAATCATATCTGAGCTCTGGCTTGTCTCTACTCCTGGCCCCCGGAGAGTGAGAGGGGGAGATCTGTCTGTCCTCGGCGCTTCCTTCCTAGCCTCGCCAACATGGGTGGCGCTGGGAATGTTGCATAACTGCGGGTGGACAGCATTAAATTATGAGGTCATCGCCCCTTGACCGAAGGTATTGCCTGCTTACCGTTCTCCTGCCCGGCTCAAGCTCGGACATGTTCCTTCCTTTCCTGTGATGTAGAGAAAGTGGGTCTGAGTCTAAGGTTACGTCAGGCTATAATAGGTGCATGTATTCAAGGATGGAAACAATAACACTGACGTATTATGTCACAGTTCAAGAAAACGAAAATATAATACTGACAGAGGCACAATAAAGCGTGGAAAATTAAAACACAAAAGCATTAGTTAGCTTTTACTAATTACACTGATGGATGGAACCATCAAGAATCAGCCACTTCCAACAGCTACTGGAATAACATTATCAGTATCAGTTTATTTTAGTCTAGATGGAAAAATAGTGGCCACCATTAGAGGGAATGTTGTGAAGTTCTGTGTAGGATAATGTACAAAATTTGAGAACAATGACAGCACAGTTGTTCCGTAGAACCATAATGAGGTTGAAGTTTCTGGTTTTAGTGAAATATTTTGACAGCTTGATAGAGATGATTGCTTATACGCATCTTTGATAAGTCTTTAAAAACAGATTTCTCTCATTCAGTCGGCAGAATGCTTTGAGGGCAGGCCTTTCTTTACCATTCGAGATTTGAAAAAGATTTATGTGGCCAACTTCACCCACTGGTTTGTGGGCTTGCGTTGGAGTTTTTAGGCTACCTCCTAATTAGCATTAATTAGCAGGTATATCCATGTACTGTATATACTTTTAAGCTGTAAGAAATTGTAAACAGGTGAGTTTATCCCATGTACAGTATAGTTGTTAGGAAGATGGAAGCAGATAGAAACCTGTTTGTTTTTGTACTATGCTATTTTAACATTTGAGTCTATTGGGGATTAACTAAATTTTGGAGCCAGCTTTTAAGTGGCAAATCAAAGAACCGTTTCATTTATCAGCCCAGTTGGTGTAAACACAAGTTACTCCTTTGGAAGCAGTCAGGTGCCGGAGATTTTGTTTTAAGTAAACTTATTTGGTTACTGACTGGCTGCTGTTGCCTTAATGGAGAGCATAATTCTCTCTTATAGTGTTTTGAACAACACTTGGGTCTGACTCAAATAGGCCTACATGAACAAAAATTACATTATGACACCTTCCAGCATCAACTTCTCCGCTTTTAGACCGGTGCCTGCAATCTTCAGTAATATAAGAGTGTGTCTTTGTGCTTATCGGTCAAAGCATCGGTGAACTCAAACAGGAAATGTCTTTTTAATGACCTTGCTGTCCCTGTACCGTAACGCTATGCTAGCCAATTAGCTGCCAATAATTACGTGCTTGTGTGTATTTTAGAAATGGACCTTGGCTCTGAGCACATTTATTGGTTTTGTTTAGACAGTGAAGGGGACAGAGTCACAAACAGTCCCTTTAAGAAGCTCCTCAGGTGCATTCTGTCACTGTGGTCTGCAGCCCTACGAGGCCAGCTTTTTGTGGTCAACTTTAATGTTTCCTATTGCAAAATTGTAACATTTTGTGCTGTAGCTGGGCACGACGTAGCGCGGAGACCAAATGGCGCGCTGAAATTACGATAAGGATCAAATTGCTCCCGTCGGTGACAAAAAAAGCCCCTGTTTCTCAATTTCTGCAGCTCAGCCAGTGATCCATAGAAAAAAGACGCTCTTTGAAAAGGAACTGAATAACATATTATAGAGGAGGGAACAGAAAAGCAGAGCTATTGCAGCATTTGGTTAAGGAATGACAAGTGGCCGAAGCCTTTTGCTCATATATTAACTTACACATTTTCAACGGGGACTCTAAAAGTAGTAAAGTGTGAGCGCAAACACATTACAAGCATATTACATGCAATAACTCTCTATACAGTTTCACTTTAAATACATATTTGTTAGTTTATCATTTTATTAATTTGCAACACTTTCCATGTTCACTTAAGATGCTTGATCAGCACTTTCTTGCTGCTCTGTGCTGTTAGTTTTGTGTTTGATCACCATTACTGAGCCCGTGTGTGTATAGTTAAAGATAAAAGACTCCTCCTATCTGTGGGCAGAGGGTGTGTACACTAGATCAGCACGCACACTATCGTCAAGTGAATATTTACCCTCTGGCACGGTGCCCTAGTGTTTTTTTCTCACAATGGCATCTGACGTGGTTTCTGTGCCTTCGTGCTTGCTGAGCATGTCCCAACAGTGGCCAGTGCCACGCTTTGATCGGTACCAAAGTCAAATTTTCACATTCCTATAGTTTTTTTCCCTCTTACTTTCAGATATTTACCAGAGCTATGTTCTATACTGTCATACAGAAAAGCTGATACAGTGACAGGTTTGATATTTTATGAAGCCAAGTGTAATAGTATTGCTGGCAATATCCAATGTGACATTATAATTTAGGTAACACCCTCATTACGATTTAATGGAGCCGTAAGAGTGACATAATACTACAGAGACCCTGAACGCACTGGAAAATCCCCTTGACAAAGTCTTTCTTTGACCCAGAGTTGAGTTTCTTCAACTCAAGCACCTGCTGAGTCCCTTCCTCACTTTCCCCTGACTTCACATCTTCACATCCTCACTCTTTTACTCCAAATATCCCTCTCCTTTTGCTGCTTGTCCCTATGTAGTTTGGCTCGTTTTACTATTCAGACTTATCGGTCCAATCTTAATCTGCACTTTAAGAAAAAGAAACAAACTAAACAGCTGAATATTTCTTTGGAGATGCATTATCTGCAACCTAACCCTAACTGCTACATAGTTGTGCATAATTCTCATTTACACCAACTTGGCACAGGGATCTGGCACTACAACAAGAGCAACAACGATGATGATGCTAATGAAGAAGACATAATAATGGTAGCAGCAATGGAAATACTTCTCTATGGTATGCAGCGGCTGCTTACGCTTGTATGAGAATGAATCACAGGGAGGGGGGAGGGTCCTTCCTCCGTGTGCAACTTTGTGGTGCGGTATTTAAATAGTGAGGAGGGAAAAAAACTGGTTTGACAAACGTTACACAATCGGGATTCTTCTGTTATGGAACACAAGGGAAAGTGGTTGTTAATGTGCTGGTGAGAGGTAACCGTGCACATGCCTGTACTGCTTATGTGAGGAGACACAGGAGAAAAAAAATCTGAGTGGTATTTGAGACAGATTGCATTTTTATTGATTGCATCCTACATCCTCCACCTTACCTTTAAAGGAGCCAAATTTGAATATATACTGTAAATGACTTTGATGGCAAAATTTAAGACAACTATGTCTTGGCTTGAGGTGTCCTGCTAAATATGTTTTTGTGTTGCTGTACCACATGCGGGGTAGGTAGGTTTAAGTAGGAAGTTAAGTCTCACGCTGGATGTTGAAATTTCTATCTTATTTTTTCTAAACTCTGTAGTTTGTTCAAAATCAATACTCTAAAAAGCCTTGTCTGCCTTGACCCATTATGCTTCTTTCAGGCTTTCCTATTGGCAGGGATCAGTCTTTTAAAAAATGCTGGATGTTCCCAGATAGGAGCAAAAAATCTGATATGCATAATTCTATTATTACTTTGGATTATTCTCAGTCCAAGCTATGTTTAAAATCCTCAGGGGGAGTCCTGAAGTCAGCACTGAGTGGCTCCAGTCTCTGCGTAGATTAGCAATACACATCCCTTGAATTAGGTTGTGGGTGCCAGCTTTCACTGACAGATGTACTGCATGGATTGTGTATGTAGACTCCATTTCATATGCAATTTGTCAACTTGGGTAACATCAGACTAACACACAAAGCCTGCAGATGGATTTATTCCAATTATTCATAATGAAATGTGAGGGTCACATTTTAAATTATGGGAGTTCCCTGGGAAAAAACTGCAAAAGGCAGGAGAAACCATGGAACAACAGGAGTGTTGGCAGGTATACCACAAATGAAGCACAAACCTCTTTGACGGGCTGTAATATACATTCCATTAAAATGCTCCGAACAGTAAAACATGGCAGAAACTTTGATTTCAGTGACTCCAGTCAATGGAGAAGAGTCCTAACAGACGCTGATTGGCTCCAGATGTCTGAAACCTGTCCCTTAAAGCAGCTATGCCCCTGATGCCAGCATCCAGTTGGAAGACTTATAAAAAATAAATTAAAAAAATTCACCCCTCATGGAGATGTTATGAAGGGGGGAAATTAAACTTAGAGGCCAAAATTCTTTATACCAGGATGTAAAAATACTTCTTAATGTTGTAAAGCTGGTCATTTTAACACGGGAGTCTATGTGGGCCTCAGGTGTCCACTAGAGAAATTTGCCAGCTTTTTGGCACGTCTATGCTGGCTGCCTTTTTCACCCCTGGAGGCTGACAGTCTAGTGATCATATGTAAATGTGGATGTAGCCATGGATTATAGAAGCTTTTAAAAAATTTTAAAAAATCTAGAATTTGGCATGTTTGCCATGTTTCGTTCTTTGTTTTTAAGCTAGACGTGACCATTTTGGATGAGAACGTAGACCTGGGAAGATGTCAACAGTAGTTCTGATAGTTCTCCTTTAACTTGCCTTTTGTTCTGTCTCTCTGCTCTCTTCAACCAGCCATCTGGTTGCAACAGATGGCTGTCCCAC
The DNA here is from genome assembly GCA_015106715.1 of Bujurquina vittata. Taxonomy (NCBI): domain Eukaryota; kingdom Metazoa; phylum Chordata; class Actinopteri; order Cichliformes; family Cichlidae; genus Bujurquina; species Bujurquina vittata. The sequence goes on from VUQK01014589.1 coordinate 16,361, forward strand.
CCTGAGCCTGGTTCTTCTGGAGGTTTCCTCCTGTTAAAAGGGAGTTCTACCTTCCCACTGTTGCCAAGTGCTTGCTCATAGAGGGTAGTGTGATTGTTGGGGTTTCTTTCTAATATTGTAATATACATTGACACTTTATATCTTGCAATATAAAGTGTCATGAGGCAAAATTTGGTCACTACCTAGAGCTAGTAGACATGCTGAGGGTAGGATAAAAAGGTAAATCAACAGGTTTGTTTTCATGCTCAGCTCTCGCTTTATCATCTACATCACTGAAGACACTGCACCAGTCCTAGCCAGATTCATCAACTGGGGATCAGACTATCAGTATTTCTGGCCCTGACTGCCACCTGATCCACAAAGCACCAAACCAGTACAGCCATCCCTGCAGGAGATAGGCTCACAGGAGGGCGTGATCATGTAGTACTGTCGGGCTGTGCCTGGCCACATGGGCTAAAGTCCCGGCCACCAGGCGCTCTCCTGCAAGCACTCCGCTCTGGGCTTGGCTCCAGATTGGGGCCCTGGTAACCTTATCCCAGGTCCCTTGGTTTTCTTAAGCAATTAGACATTGAAACCAAAATTTTTATTTATATTAGGCTATAAACATGTTTATTTCTGCTGTACAGTTTGCATTTTAATATGGGAGTCTATGGGGATTGACCCACTTTTGGAGCCAGCCTCAGCTGGCCAATCAAAGAACTGCAGTTTTTGGCATGTCCGCCTTGGCTTCATTTTTCAGCCCTGGAGGTTGCCACTTCAGCAAAACTGATGGCGTAATCTTCTAAGGTATAGACATCTGTCTTCTTTAAGGATTGTTTTCAGACACACACACAACCACATGTAAAATCAGAAAATGAGGATAGTCATAGCTCCTGGCTAAGTGTGAGTGCACAAACGACACCGTTTGGTGCCATTGACCTCTCAGTCACAACAGATACACAAACTGTCGATTGTTCCTGTCTCCACGTCATTCTGCAGACTGTGGAGCCAGCTCAGGCACTTGTTTGCTCTATGCAGGAAGGAGTCCCTAACCTATTTAATGAGAAAATACACGGCTGTGCTTTAAATAGCAGAATGACTTTCGTGCTGTAAGTGAATGTGGCGAAACAGGTGCTGAAGCCTCCAAGACAAACAAAAGTTGTATTTTTCCTCCAGCACACAGCATTGAGGTGTATATAAGTGTGTGAAGGAATATGCTTACACGGTGTTTGCATGGCCATGTCATACTGGCTTTTTGTTAGGTTCCTTAATGTTGACAGCACAGAGCCCCGCATCAGTTTTTCCCTGCTACAGATGTAACTAGCTCATGTCTGCCATGTATGTGAGCACGCATACACACTGTATCTTGGCATAATGGAACAAGTCCACACACTCTCGCACCATCAACAAGCTGGAAAGCTTCCACTCTGACTGTAAAGGCTATAAGCCAGTGCAGGGGCAACAAGGTCGCATAGCTTGAAAGAACCACAGAGTGAGTCTCACAGTTCTCTTAAAAAGGCCAGAGGCTGCATTGTTGGAAAAGCACACAAGGCAAATTATACTAAAGTACTAAAAAACTAAATATGTTCAAGGACAGCTATCTAAATTGTAATGCTTATGCACTGAGTACCCTAGCTGAAAAATACATATGAAAAATTCCAGCTGATTGTCTGCCTTTTGTTTAAGTCTTGAGCAAAAAGAAGACCGTAAAAGAAAACTGGCTTAAATCACAGCAACTAAATAATACTATTAAATGTAAGTTGTTCTGCTGTAGTGAAAGCTCACTGTTGGCCAAAACTCTTTAGCTCTTTCTCAACATGTACCCATAACTGTGTTCTTGTACGAGTGGCTGATGCTAATGGGATCAGTGCTTTATCTTGTAAGTTACATCACTTCCAGTGGTTTAATGAGTGCTTTTCTAATGTTTCTGATACATTAATGAACACTGAAGTTAATTTTTTTTCTACGCCATCTTTCCCATTAAACATCAATAAAATCTGTGGGCAACAAACACCATTCAGAGTGATAAAATGGCCAAACTTTAATGATTGCCATGCTTTTGTCATCTTTATGGCCATTTATGTGGAAGGTTCTGCCAGGGAAACCCTGATTTAATTCTTAAGGACTTCTCAGTCTTTTTTTTTATGTTTGGTTACAGTGCCATATAGTCTCCATGCTGTGTCATAAATGTCATTAGCAGCTGGTGAATTTACTTTAAGTGCACGATTGATCGCAGTTGGTATAAAATCACAAAGCCTCTGATGTCTTTTCAAAAATGTCTGCAAATGAAAGTACGTTGCTAATGTGGCAAATTTCCCATTTTGGTTCTAAAGAAATCCATGTGAACCTACTAATTTAGTGCACTTCTAACAGCCAGTTTTCTTTTCAGACTCATTAAATCCATGTGTCTAATGAACAGACTATGCAGTAGTTCTCTCTCGTCCTCTTTAACATGTGTGTACAGCTATACTTCAGGCTCCGAGAGGCAGTTTGACGGCTTGACATTTAGAGAAATGCACCTATTTTCTGTCTTGCTGAAATGATTGACACCACTCTTGAGATTCATACCAAATAGACAGTGGAAACCAGCAAGCTTAGTAAAAAAGAATGAAATCATGAGAAGAGTTAGTTATGAGGCTCAGCACGGCGCAAAAATCTGGAGCCAAAAATAAAATAGGATTTTTACACCGAGAAGGTGATTCCCAGAAAGCTGTTAGTCAAAAACTTGGCATATCTCAGCATGCTGTGCAGTGTGTCCATAAAGATTTTGAGGAAACTGGACAAGCGGGGGACAAAAGAAGAAGTGTCAGACCTAATAAAACTATCTAACACAGATGAACAGTATCTGAAACTCATGTCCATAGGAAAACATCCAGCAAAGATCTGACATAGGATCTGAAAGCTGCATCTGACCTTTCAGCAGATCTATCTACTGTTTACCTTCCTTAAGCATGGCTACTTGATCTCCACTGAGGCCAGTTCTGACAAGGCTTGAGCAAACAGGAGAAGTATGGGTATGGTATGGCAAATTACACAAGAACTGGACTGAAAATCAGTGGCAACATGTCTTGTGGAACGATGAATCTGAATTTGAAATTTTTGGTTCAAATCCACCTTGCAATACCATCTGAAAAGCATCTGACTGGTAAGAGCTTCATTTTTCAGCATGACAATGATCCCAAACACACTGCCAATACAGTAAAAGCAAACCTGGATAGAAAAACACACAGTGGAACACTATCAGTCATGGATTGGCCTCCCCAGGCTGGACCTTGACGTTATTGAAGCAGGGTGGAATCATCTTGACAGAACAAATTAAAAAGTAAATAAAAATCCCCACTCGACGTGTGGGCAGTCTTTGTCCTTCAAGCTCGGGTCCTCTACAAGACAGCGCCTTCTTGTATACTTCAATCTACTCTATTGAGCACATCCTCCACGCAAACTACACAGTAGTATACTAAGAGGGGACTATATTTTCATGGCCACAGGAGACTGTGTGCGTGTCCACCACTAAAGTTCACAAATTAACATACTGTACCTGGTTTGTCTGGCAAATAGGCCAGCACACAGCCCTAAATTAGTCATAATATCTTAATTAGAGGTTCTGGTAGGTTGTTATTTCACAGAGCCAGGCTAGATGTTTCTTGTCTTTTCTAGAGAGTTAACCTAAGCTAATGGCTGCTATAGGGGCTATAGCTCCAGCTATATTTACCATATGGTTATGAGATTGGTATCTAACTGTTGGCAAGAAAACAAAATGTCAGACTACTCTGTCAAGGGGATTCATTAGTCTATCCCGGCTGTTCCAACAAGAAAATCTGATGTAAAATTGGAGGGTTTTAAGATGAAAAGACAATACTTTCACCGCTTACTTTACTCTGCCATAGCGTCTTTATGATAAATGGCATAGTATCAAATTCCTACAATCAGTATAAATAGGTCAGTTTTATGGCATTTTATTTCATAGTTAAGTATTTCATTGAGCCAAAGTAGCCCTGTAAGTGTAAGAGAGAGAGAAAGCCAGTGAGAGAGAGCGGAGTTGGGGAGGGGGGCTCTAAGTTCATGAGCTGGTGGCCCATCTGGTTTGAGTTACTGAAACCCCCTCTTCTCAATTAGAGGCAGCATGATGTCAATAAAACGTCAGACTGGAGAAGCCATCACTTAAATTGTGCCTGTCAAGTTTTGCTCTTTCTTCAGCATTCTAGCCGAGCCGATCGGTCTGAAATGATTTGTAGTTTGATTAAGGTTACCACAATGTGCCATTTCTGATTTGATTTGGGTGCTTGCCTCACAAAAGTTGCCACAAAAGTTGTTTGCCTATTACTGGAGATACATGCGCAGAGAGAAGTGAGGAAGGAAAATGCCTTCTCCACTCAAAATGCGTTTGAGAACGAAATCAGTTTTTGCTTTGAACTTTTAATTAGTTTTCCAACTTTAATTTTCCACCTCTCTCCTCTTCACAACAGTTGTCTTTTTTCCAGCTGTTACAAAGTTTTGCCCTCTACCTCTTAGATTTATGCTTGAATATTAAACCATAGGGAGGTCTGGAGACGCAGTGGTGACATTTATGCTTCTCCTCTCTTATTGCACATAAAATTTATTAGGAGTTCCCTGGTTTTTGTGATGGGGCTTTCCCACCAAGACAGTTTTCTCTCTTCTGCAAACCATGGATCATCTAGCAGCCCATACATGCTGATAATGTGGATTATTAGTGTCATTTTAATTCTCTGAACGTTGCGTCAATTGCTGGTATGCTTCCAGCACGACAATCTAGGACCTGAAAAACAGCAATCCACAAAAGGGGTCAAACATTCCCAACCAGTCCCGGTGGGAAAACAGGGTGTACAACTTCACAGGAACGTAGGCGCCTGCTACCCTAAAACCTGAGAACAATTATCATATGAACTTCAGGAGTTCATAATAATGCCAGATATTTCATCTGTAGACCTGTAGCCAAAGGTGTTCACGCAATCTGGAGATCATCAGCTGAGGATGTGCTGGCAGTTTAGCAGTTTTAAATGTAAATGCTATGCAGCGCTCTTGAGTTTAATCCACATTATAAAAGCTTTAAAATTCCAAGTGCAATAGCACGCAAGCTCTAAGCCGCGTAAATCACAAACTTTTGGCCCCGTTTCTGTGTCGCTGAACCACTGAGCCTCTATCACATTGCATCTCAGATTCCAGTAAGCCTCGCAAACATAAAGATTTAATCAGGCGATGTAAAAAATATGACAGGTCTGGTTTAACAGCACTGCATCAAGAGGATCGACGACCTGTTAGCCTCCTCTGAATCAGTGCCAGTGTTCTTGAGCATTTGAAAAGTGCTTGTGATTGCCATATTAGCTGTGCAGGGTCTCATGCACTCGTACAGTGAAACAGAAAACTTTAATACTCATATGGAACCTTTCTAACATTGTAAAGATGCTGGTTTACTGACTGGACTGTACACTTAGCTTTTATGGTACAAGCATGACTGAAATTCTTCATATTAAATTAGATTGCTCTGTATGGCTCACATTCCTCTGCCCTGTAGTTTAAAACCCATAGTTACAGGTTGGACAAAGAGAACCTTTTAAGAAAAATGCATGACTACAGATCTGTACAGATGTGTGTTTCTGGTTATGAAACAAAGCATCATAATAATGCATCAATGTCTTTGTAAACATGCTATTATTTTTGTACTCCTACATATGAATATTTTTTGTATCTGCAGTGCACTAAAGACTGCATCCTGCTGTGCACATGCTGTGGACAGTGTGTGTGTGTGTGTGTGTGTGTGTGTGTGTCTAGCCACAAATAGTGCATGTCTGCCCTATTTTATTATAGACTTCCTTGTTTATGCAGACAATTCCGCCTAAGAGTGACCCTCAGCATGCGCAATGCAAAATAACTGTCATCGTTTTCAGTACACTCTTTGTATCTGACCATTTTCAGAATTTTTTCTTGGGGGGGGGGGGTGTTGAACCACTTCACGCTGACTTGTGAATCATTCAAGCATAAAAGAGGCACCTAACTCTAGCGATGACCCAGTGTTGTGTCTACACATAACATACAACTCAGCAACAAACAAAAAACTATTTTAAATTACATCTTTAATTACTTTGTTACAAGCAGCCTGCTGAAAAATGCCAAAGATAACACAGGCATAAAATATTTTTGCACCAACAAGATGATTCCCATAGAGCTATTAGTCGATAACTTGGCATATCTTAGCACGGTGTGCAGTGTTTCCTTGGTCAGGAGGTAGAAAAGTAAATATGCACCTTATATAATTACAGTATTCAAAGATCTCATTCATTCCTAAATGAAAATTCATTTAGGAATGAGTTTGTTTAACAAAACTATTCATTCTGATTCACTAAGCAACTCGTACATGTTCTGTTTGTATAAATAGCTTTAAACAGAAATCCAAAGATCGCCAACAGGTCACATGACCAACTTTTAGGCATCCTATCCATGTTTGAAAGCCAGCCTTGTGAGCCTCCTGTTTACCCGCTCACTCACCAGCTCACAAAGAGCCTACAGCCATCTTAACTACAACCTAGACCCAGTTAGTTTCACGGGGCCACACTCGACCAGGGAAGCAGCTTTTACATCTGAGACGAGCAGATAAAAGAACGGATCTGTGCATGGAGGAAAGCGAACTCAAGTGCAGAGCTTCTACATGGGAAATGCTCACCACAAACAAAATGTTTGTAACATCACGCCACTAATTATATGTATTTACATTAAATTAAGGCAGACATATTTTACATTATCGTCTAATTAACTGACTCCCGTGTGGATGAGAAACAATATAAATCTGACAAACATCACAAGATATGATGTAAGGTTGGTAGTGATTTTAGGTTCCAGATTGAGACATGAAGTGGTCCAAGTTCTCCATATGTCAACAAGGTGAGCTCATGGTAAGTCCCTGATTCTCCCATGTCAAACAGAGAAACACATTCTCTCCAGCTCTGGCAGCCCAGGCCCAGGCCTTTTCTTTTTAGAGGCTTCTAATCCTGGTGGGTCCCTGCTCTGACGTCACAGGGCCCTCTCCCCGCCCCTCTGTCTGCTGATGTGCTGTACCCACACTCTCATTTCCTCCGCAGCTCACGAACACCAATCACTGCCCCGGTTCTTTTGGCCTCTTACGTCTGAGCATCTGATTAAAACAGACTGCCTCATCCGACGCCTCATCTGGCCAGCTGAGGGCTTTACAGAAAGGAGGTGCTGAGTGAATGTGTGGGCTGGTGTGAGTACAAAGCAGCCAACCAGGCTCCCTCTCCTTCCCTCACTCACCCTTCCCCACTTCTCCCGTTGCATGTTCAGCTGCTTGGGCTGGCATCACGTGACCAGGAAGCATGGCTCCCCTCCATTTCCCCTCCTAACAGAAAGGAAATATTTAAAAGTGGGCTGGCGCTGGGCTTTGTTACGTCGCCGGTTAAAAATAACTTAGATATTTAAGGCTGCTGAGGAATCCCAGGGCAGGCAAAGGCTGGACAGCTTGCCGCCCGGCAGGAGCTCTCGCCTCCCTCTCACTCTGTTGCTTTCTAACTTCTTCCTAACTGCGCTCCCTCGTCTGAAGCCATTTCTCTTTACCCACTGACCAGTGGATGCTCAGCTCTACATTATTAGATGTTATGAAAATGCACTGTCGGTTGGTGTGTCTCAGCACAGCCACAACTTTGTTTACCTACTGAGGCTTGGCCGGAAATGTCCAAACAAAACAGCCGGACAAACTCAGACTCCAACCATTTGCATACCATGACAGAACCGTCAACCAACAACAATCCATCAACTATCAAAAATTTTCACCACTGCCATGATTTACATGCAGGGCTACAGTAACACGTGTGATATTCTGTGGATATAAAAAAAAAAAGTACTGAACTGGACATCAAATCAAAAATTATCAATGAACTAATTTTAGATTATGAGAAATCAATCTGGTCAGATTTACTGGATATACTCCTAATCTCAGGTGATTTTGACTGCCATAAAGAAGCACACGCAATGAAGAGATGTATTATCCAGCCAGCCATCCATTTTCTTCTGCTTTGCTAATTCAGGGCTGCAGGAACGTCTCCCAGCTGCCATAGGGCGAGAGGCAGGGTGCACCCTGGAAAGGTCGCCAGCACAGAGAGACAGACAATGAGCAATGTAGAATCACCAGTTAACCTAACCACACTAACGGCATGATTTTGGAATGCGGGAAGAAGCCGAAGTATCTGGAGAGAACCCACGCAGACATGGAAAGAACATGCAAACTCCATTGGCCCGGCCAGATGGTGGATTCAAACCCAGGACCTTTCTTACTGTGAGGCAACGGTGCTAACCCATGTTATATTGTATAATGTGAACATGTCTTTTAAAGTTGTGAATTATCATAACAAAAATGATCTGAAATTGTTTTAACTTTTGTAAACGAATATTTCAATATTATTTAATAACATTTTCAGTCAAATAGCTAATAACAATTAGCAGAATATTAAACTTTCACTTTGTTTTTGAGCCACAATTTCAAACATAAATAAAAAAAATAGCTCCTTTATGTTTATAGTAATTTACAGTTTTCTTTTTTTTTTTTAAAGGTCCTTTTCACATTTTGATTTTGGGCTGTAGGTCAACAATTTAAAGAAATCACCTCGGGCGCTGAATGATTGTGGTCATTAGTCTCATTTTTCTATAAATCAGACATACTCAAAAGAGGAGTTTGGGATTTTTGAACAAATGCTGTTGTCCAATATTGGGCTGAAGGACTGAGGTAAGAAGTGGACGTTGGGTGAAAAATATAAATGCTTCACAGGAAACCGTGTTATAAACATGGGCTCTTTTGTGCAGCCCCAGTGAAGGAATTAACACTCGCAGCTGCCTGAGCGCTACAAACTGAAGCGACAGCAACCTCACTGCTCTCGCTGTTCAAAAGTAAATAATCAAAAAGTCATTCAAACCTGGGTTCTTCTTTGGCTTTGGCACGGGCTTGCAAAACATAAAGTTCCTACACATATAATTGTATTAAAGCTAATGTGAGGTGGAGTGGGGGGGCGGGGGGTACAGCGCTGAGATTCAACAAAGCTTGACTCAGCTTTTAAGAATTAAGGAAAGAATGAAAGCTATTTTTTAATTACTGAACAGCATCTGGAAGAGAGCACAGCAAACCTCAATATCTGGAGTTATGATCGGCTGATACTCATATTCATTTGGGTGCTTTCCAGGAAGGGGAACTTGACTGAGGGACACCAGCGGAAACAACGCCAGAAAAGCTCAAATTCTCCAGTGATAGGCAGTTAAGCGTTTTTGTTATTCAGTGTTCACAACTGTGTTATTAGACTAAAATGTGTCTCTTTTTTTTTTTATTTGAATAACCACAGATTATGTCAGCTGTACCACAACTGTTTTGCAAACACAAAAACAACTCAGCACAGCCAAGAACAACACCCCCGAGCTTCTTCAGGTAGGCATCATGGCACCCAGGTTTTGCTCTTGTTAATAAGCAGAAACAATATCAGGATCCCTGTTGAAGTTTATGACAGGAAAATATTACACCGTACAGATACAAAAACACTACCTCAGTCTCCGATTCTTATGTCATCAATGCCTCTAAAACTGGGTACTGCAGATTTGTTTCCCATATTCTCAGCCCCGCTTTCAGCCGATACTGTGTGTGTTGCATTAACATATTCCATACAAGCGTCTGGTGTGGGTTACTAAATCACCATGACTTCATTGTGTCAGGAAAAGAACATAGCCTACAGTGGTGTCACCTTCTCCTCCTTTATCTCCTTCCTCTAGTCCTCCTCAGCCTGTCATTATTGCAAAGCAACTCAGTTGTCAAAGCCAGGCCTTTGTTTTCAGGATCACTTTCACCTCCATTATCTCCCATCATAAAAAATATGGCTATAATCACACAGCTTTCTTTGTCTTCCTACCTGCTGTAGGAAGCAGGTCTCGAAGAACAAAGGATGCAGCGCAAACGTTGTTGGTTTAAAGCCATTACTTTAAAAGCACTAAAGACAACGCACATAGTATTACCATATCGAATGATTACAGTGAGTTAACCAACAGGATGCACTTTCTGTTTACAAAAGAATATTTACATTTTAGTTTTGCAGTTTTCCCACGAGTTTTGTTTGCCATCCGAGGCGCCGCGCATTTGTGCAGTTTCAAAGTGTGAATGCAGACATTTACTGACATGTGTCCTGTTGAAATGACGGCACGTTTGTTGACATGCCTAACAGACAAGATCCTGATGCAACAGGATCAGCAGCAAGTGCTTTGTTTGCTCTCGGACTGAACTCTTGATTCAATGTGTCTAATTATGTGGGATAGAGAGGTTTGTGTTAGTTCTTCTGTTCTGTGCAAACACTGCCTGAGCCCAGTTCAAACTCACCTCTGGTGAGTCTATTTTAATGCACCCAGGTAAGGTTAGGTCTACACTACTGTTTATAGTTTTCATGTTTGTTGGTTTGTTTGGTTTGGGATTATTTTTTTTTTGGTTAAAAGTGTGACAGCAAGATAATTATTATGTGCTGCCTCTTTTCTTAAAGAATCTAAGAACTAAAATGTTGCCAGAATAGTATTTTATTCAGGTTGCATGTATTTCAAGACCACCACCTAAGCATTTGTTTCAAGACAATCACACGTCTTTGTATTTTGCAGGACATTTTAGGGACGGGCAGTGCACATGGTTCATATGTCATATTTGACATTATACAAAAAAAACAATAAATTGAAAACATGTCAAAGACTAGCTTTCAGAATTTTGACTGGGCATAAGCTATAGTGTGTCTGCCATACAGTGAATGAACACATATTGTTCTTGAAGTCTTCTTGCACAGCCTTCAAAATCTATTTTAACAGCTAAAAATAATATTAGTCTTCTATAACATAATCATGTTATTTTATAAATAAAGAAATACAATTTTGCCTCACACTAGATGCATTTGTTCCATGAAGGCAGGTCGTAGGCTGTATATAAAAAACCGATGTAGTCATTATGATGTCACTTATTGGTTTGTGTATACCCATTTTGAAGGTATGACTTGAGCAAGCAGTTTTTGTTTTGTTTGTTTGTTTGTTTTTTTAAACCAGACGTCAGAATTTAGAAAGGGAACTCAGGATAATAGATGCTCATATAGTAGGGATTTGTCAATGGCAGCCAAGCCCTAAAGCAGAATTCTCATGAACGTCACAGTTCACACTGGTTCACGTCAGGCTTCAATCCTCTCTCTTCTCATTCACTTTGATTTGGGTGATGTCAGGTGTGGTCAGACGGAACTGTAGATCCTTTGGTTTGCTTTTCATGAATAAAAACAAAAAACCAAACCAAACCAAAAAAAAACAAAAAAACCCCAAAACATACTTTTATAGCGCAGTCATTAGCCAGTCGATCCAATCAAGAAAGTGAGATGGTTACTTGTGCAGTTCGGCATAAAAATGTAGGAGAATGTGAGCATGGCTGTTTTTTATCAGCCTACATATGAACAAAATTAGTAACAGTTAATGACTACTAGTTACAAGTTTGTTAGCTTGCCTTGTGAGTGTTTGGTTCTTAGTGCCATAAAGATATTTTTGCACTCAGAAGCGTCGCCTCCTGCTGCACATTAGAGAGGCAGATGGGGGCAACCTTGGTTATACTTTCCTCCATCTTTTATATAGAGTGTGTCTGAAGCAATTCGATATTTACTATATAAAGGACCAAATAGTGATTTTGCTACTTTATAGCGCTCTCTGAATGCAAAGTGATTACGCTTCCCTGTGTGGAGGACTCAAAGTTTTGTTTGTGATCTATTTTTTTGCATTCAATTATGTCACAATTTGTAATGCTTCAGTGTCCAAGTATTGCATACAATCATGCATTGTGCCCAAGAAAAAAATAAGTTTAATGATTTGTGAGAAAAGCAATATAGTATGTATGTTTGTTTCAACTGCGTGACACTTATGACTTATACACATGAAACAGCTCCCCATGTAGGCCTTCACAGTGAGTGAATGATTTCAAAACCCGGCCACAGCCTATGGGGCCAGCTCACTGTGCTGCCTGGTGATGTAATATAGGTAAACTTAATGTTTACCCACAATAATTTGCACATTTACCTACCATGTGATGGCTACTGCTCTGGCACCCTGTGCCACTTAATAACAAATCCACATTTACAACAGGAAACAAATGCAGCAATGACAAGCACATAAAATGTTATCATATTATCATAAATATGATAAAGTAGGCCTACCTGTGGAACTTAGGGTAGCTAATGAAATGTGGCATTAACATCACCTGCTCACGCCAGGTGACTCTACAGAAACTTTTAAATCAGAGTAACAGGTATTCCCACGTCAGTCGCAGAATTTGAAATTTAGAATTTAAAGACGCGTTTCTTCACCCACATTTCGCATGCGTAACAAAAGTAAGGATAGGTACCGTTGCTATGAATACAAACAAACCTCTCTCTGCCTCCTCTCTCTCTCTCTCTCTCTCTCTCTCTCTCTCGATCCCTCTCTCTCCCAGCCTCTCCCTCCCCTCCCCCCCGCTAATGTTTTGTTGCCGGGGCGACAAGAGCCGGTTCCCTGCGCTCCAGTGACTTAACACGAATACCTCCCACGAGCCTCCCTCAGTTCAG
>VUQK01014590.1:0-30018 GCA_015106715.1 Bujurquina vittata
ACGATTATTGAGAGGGTGGGTTTAAAATAATTTTTTGTTTTTTTTTTTGGGGGGGGGGGGGGGGTACCTCACAAGAGTAGATTAGTAACTATTATAGGAATTGTAAAATAATTCCTCTTTGTCTTATATCCACTCTAAACTTGGTCCCTCAGTTCATTTTCGGTGTGAAATGCCTGGTTTTAGCTCCTGACATCTTCTCTGAAGGTCCACTCTCCTCTGATTGGCTCTCCCTGTCTCCCAGGTGTTTGTAAGCCCCGCCTCCTCATCAAAAGTCTTTGTAAATGGAGCGTTTAGATCAGTCTGAAGTCTGAGCTTTGGACTCACAGGGAGTACATTTACATCAACATTATTTAATATATAGTGTACATATATATATGACTAACAAATGGTGTGGGACCCCTTTCAGGCGACACAATACTGAAGGGAGTGATATAGTTAGTGTGAACGGGGACTCTATTTTTTTGAGTGGATGTGCCATACAAAGCCTTAGAAATCAGTTTTGAGCTCCACAGGTCACCGCCCCACCTGGGTCCTGCCTGCCCTCCTGAAGCGTTGCCACAGTAACGCGCCCGTAGGGTACCGGATGCTGATTCCTGCCACAGGAGAGGGAGCGAAGGAGCGAGGGCCCTCCTCTTCACTGTCATCCTCGTCTCTCTCGCACACCAAATTCCGAGGGAAGTAAACGTCTGTAACATGTCTTGCCGTGTCTGTAGAATAACACGTTTTATTTATTCCTCTTTTATATTTGGGTTGACGTTTACTTGTTTCCTGCTCGTAGCTTCACTGTTCTTCCTTGTTCAGTTTTTTGTGTTTTTTCAAAGCTGATTTTAAATTCACACATGGTTAGTTTTGTTTTACCACTCGTTACATCAGCCTCAACTTGTACATGCCGTCAACCCCCTCAACATACTTTTTATTTTTTTTTCCATATCCGAAGACCTGAATATATATTTACTGTGTCTCCATGGCAACTATAACTTCCTGGAAGTTTATGTTCACATGTAACAACACAAAATAAAGACAAATGGAAGTGACATAAGGAGGTCTTTCTTTGTATTTGCTTATAAAGACACACGTGATTATCCAAACAAACTGTACGTGACTTTTATGTGTTTATCCTCAATGTAATGAAGTCATATGTTAGATGTGGTTTGGTTACGGCAAAGTAGTAAGAATTATTGATATAATTGGATCAAAACAGGAACAAGGCGTCACGCAGAAGTGACAGAGCGGTCAAAGCATCCAGAAATCTGCAACCCTGAAAATGAAACTGACATCCAAGATTGGAGAAGCTAATCTAAATAACATCAGCAAAGCAAATGAGAATTGGTTTAGACAGAGCAGAGTATTTTTCACGTAGCCGTGATAGACTCCTTCTCCAGTCTGTGCATGCTGAGAGAGAGAGTGATTTCAGCAAGCTGTACAAAGCTTCATCAGCTGTGTGCATGGGAAAAGACTGCCGCGGGATGATCAATAAGTGGAAAAACATTTCCAAAGACGGGAATATTGTTGAACATTCTTTTACCTTTCTCGTTAATTCTGTTTGTTTCAATTCTTAAGTCATCAGCTGGTTATTTGATTTGCTTCCAGCGTGAACATTTACTGTTTGCAGCAGTTTGTTTCCCGTGATAAAGCTGACAAAAGTGATCACTGGGCCGATATTCTGTGACTCGAAAGCATTTTGTTCAGGTTGGTCAGCCATTAGAGGGCAGTGTAAAGCCTTCCAGCTGCTTCCTTTAAGTTGTCAACATTATCTCCTGAGCCACAGACTCTTGCGTCCTCATCCAGCTGTACACCACCCACCCCCAATAGGCTCACTGCTCTGTCACACGTCCCTGGCAGGCTGGAAGTTAGGGAGGATTCACATCGTCAGCTTTTTTGTTTGTTTTGTTTTTATGATGTTTTTTATTATGCCTAAGAAACTCCATTTTTACATGTTGAGTATGCAGCAATCATCATGAAAAATTATCTGAACAAAGATATAACTCCCACCCTTCCCACATCATTCCAAATATACTGAGTATGACAATAAGAACCAAAGTCAAAACTTTTAACTAAAACATATGATAATGTCAAAAAAATTATATATGAAACAGAGACATAAAAAAACTACTCTTCCTCATTGCTTCTCTCATCAAGGGGTAAAAAAGGACTCCAAGTCACTAAGAATTGTTGAGTGGCTCCTCTAAATTTATATCTAATCTTTTCTCATTTCAAAAAGTGCACGGTGTCCCTTATCCATTTAGTCAAACTAGGTGGGGATTGCTGCTTCCAGCATAGTAAGATGGTTCTTCTCGCTATAAGAGAAGTAAACGCTCTTGTTTGGCTTGATACTGCACGGAGTAGGACGTTGCAGTGATTCTGAATATAGCACACAGAGGGTTAGGTGTGGCAGTTTTCCAGAAGATTTTTGAATATACATCAAAAATATCCAACCAAAAGGTGGAAAGAGCAGGACAAGACCAAAACATATGCAGATGACCTGCCGGGCTGCCTTTACAGCAAGGACAAGAAGGGTCTGCATCAGGATATATGTCTGCTAGTCTTGCGTCAGTGAGGTGGGCTCTTAAAACCACTTGCAGCTGTAACCGACCATGTCGAGCACAAACTCAGAGAGGTATGAATCCAATTAAGAGAGGCCATCCAGTGCTCATCACTTATTGCTTGACCCAGGTCTGGCTCCCACCGCCTTCTGATGTCATCGAGTAGAAAGGGATTTACATCACACAGGTTAATCTGCCTAATCACAGGACGTAGTGCAAACATATTGTCCACTGTAAAGTTATCCTCACAGTTTGGAAGTGGGCCAAACAGGCCCAATAACAGTAGAGAAAGTTGGGAGGTGCAAGTCCAGCAGTAAAGCATCAGCACTGTCACTGTAGCACAAAATGTCTCAGCACAAAGAACAGTAGTCACGGTTACAATAATAAAAGTTATTAAAAACTATTGCACGTGTATATATATTGCTAATGTGTCACACTGCACATAAACATGGTGTAGTGGCTTGCACACACTTGCCTGGCCACTCCAGGAAACATGTGCAGCTGCTTGCTGTGGCCCCCCCTTGTGAACAAGTATTAAAGTTCTATGTGTGATGTTGCTACTTAATGTTTTAGTTGATTATAAAAATGCATCATCTTTGAAAGTGATTCCACCGGCCACTCGTCTCCTCTGTCATTTCCTCTACCAAGGACGCTGGCGAGGGTTGATGGAGAAGAACTGTCCTTCCTGTCCCTCTCAGATAACGACAAAGCATTCGATATCAATCCCTGCACTGCACCTTTGCTGCTTTGTTTGGCACCTTGTTCCGTCCATGGAGGGAAGAAGGGAAGCAAGGCAGGAATCCGGATTGAAAGCAGTTGGAAAGACAACAGAAAAGATAAGTAGATGAGCCAGAAGGAACTATTTTAGCAAAGGAGGAGGCAGCATGAGGGAAGAAAGAATAGAAGCAGAATAGGTGGGTGCAAGTGCAATTTGAAGGTGAGAGCTGGGAGATCTGGGAGGAAGAAGAGAAAACAAGAATGATTATTGCTCAGATTCAGTGCATTACAAATCATTTCTACATGTGGCGTGAACAGCGTAAAGTACAGAGAGGTCAAAAAGAAAGCACACCTTCTTTCAGTTCTAAGGTTGACACATGACACTGTGCTGTTGTTTGACAAAACAGGCACAAGCAATGTGTGAAAAATGAAGCACAGCCAGCGGTTAAAGTGCCATTTGTTAGGTGGGGAAACCCTAAGATTGGGTGTAGCAGTGCAGAGTGGGGAAAGAATTACTTGGACGTAAGTTAGAGTCATTTGTTTTGTGAGTCCCTGCAGGTCTCTGTGTGCAGACTGTGAACAGCTGAGCTGTGCCGGTACTCTGATGTTCACGGCTCTTTGTGCAATCTGTGATGTAACAGGTAAGAAAACACAACAGTGAACAGAGAAAGCTGGGCAGACTGAAAATTATGAGCCAAAAAGAACTTAAAGAGCCCGGGAGAGAATGCATTTAAAATTCCTGTGCACAAAAAAATGTACGTGATTGCTAAAAAAAGTGGATTTTGCATGAGGCGTCTCCTTTAAGCTGCTTTAAGAGGAATTTGCTGGCTCAGCTTCAGCTGTCACAGACGGCCGTCTTCATCGCTCTTCCTCACGTCATGATGAAGAGCTCTTTGAGGGAACGTGAATCGAGCGCTGCATGCTCCACTGACGCAAACGTGGCATTCACATAGCCTTCAAACACATTTTAACCAGCAGCGTCTCTGAAATAATGAGTTTAATGTTTTCCAGGAACAGGAGAGATAATCAGAGGGGCGGGGTCTGCACCCACCTCATCCAAACCGGGACTGAGTAATGGCTGGAGTTTCTCAGTGAAGTCACAGCCAGTAAAGGAGTAGATGAGAGCGGCTTCACCCACATCATAAAAACACACCACACCCTCGTCATAGTCCACAAACACCCCCACCTTCTGTGGCTGTGCCTTCAGACTGAGACAGATGGAGGGGCCGACAAGAGCTTTGTACTCGTTTCCATTTCTCAGCCGGACGGTCCAGTAGCCGTTTCTGGGGCACGGGCTCTTTTCCTCCTTCCTGTTTATGGACTCTTTGGCCACTCCTAAATCCCACTGCGTCTTTTCACTGACCTCAACTTCAAAGTAAAATCTTCCAGAGGAAAAGCCCTGCTTTCCCAGGACGTTTGGATAAGCCGTGCATCTCTTGGGGTTCTCTGGGTAATGCTGCCTCTCTTTACAAGAAGATACGCGTTTGCCGTCATCAGACAGGAGCAGGTGAGGATGTGCTGTTTCTGGGTCCAGCGTCACATCCACTGCATACTGCCGGACCCTCTTCAGCTCCGCATTATTGCACAGCTTCTTCATCTCTTTACTGAGCGTCTCCTCAAGCTGAGCCACAGCTCTCTTTACGGTCCCCTCATATGATGGGTGAACTTTGACCTCGCTCCAATCTCTGGTGGGTGGAACAGGGTTGAGGGATGGGAGGCTTTGGAGGAACTGGAGGTGGTCTTCGGTGTGTGTGAGCTGCTCCAGCTCAGAGATAGTCTTCCTCAGCTCAGACACTTCTTCCTCCAGCTCTTTGATGAAGTCTTCCGCCTGGCTCTCTGCTCTTTTCTGCTTCCCGTCAATCACATCAAGGAGCTGATCCAGACTCCTCTGTATACACTGGATCAGATCACTGAAGATTTGAGTACTGGCTGTTTTCTCTCTCTCTGCTGCTTCCTTTCTGCACTTTACCAAGTCTGTGAGCTCCTTTATTTTCTCCTCTCTTTCTCTGATCATCTGATGAATTTGACCCTGTCTTGCTCCCAGTTCCGCTTTCTTCTGTTCATATTCTTCTTTCAGAGGAATGATGAGGTGTCCCTTGTGATTTGCCTGCTTGCAGAATTGGCACACGCACATGCGGTCGGTCTTGCAGAAGAGCTCCAGAAGTCTGTCGTGCTCCTGACACGTTCTGCCTTCCAGGTTCTCCACAGGCTCGACCAGCTGATGCCTTTTCAGGCCCGGGACTCTGTGATGAGGCTCCAGGTGAGCCTCGCAGTAGGAGGTCAGACACAGCAGGCAGGACTTCACAGCCTTCATCTTGCTTTCAGTGCAGACATCACAGGAAACCTCTTCCTGCTGGGCTCGTCGTTCCTCTGATCTGCGGCCTTCCTTTAGAGCGGACCGTTTTAAATGAGCTGCCATCTCTGATATACAGGTGTTAACATTCAGCTCTGGTCTACTGCGGAAAACTGTAGTGCACAGAGGACACTGACGGCAGACGCTGATGTTCCAGCTGTCTGTGATGCAGCTCTTGCAGAAGGTGTGTCCACACGGGATGGTGACCGGATCAGTGAACACCTCCAGACAGATGGAGCACAGAAGCTGATCCTCCGACAGGCAGCTGCTCGCCATGCTTGCACACTGAGAGCAAAAGTGAAAGTGGGACTGACTGCAGTACATTTCAAACAGTTTAAAAACGATTCAGCAGTCTTGTAACATGTTTAGACACCAAATCCTCAACACAGTACAGCTCATCGGGTTTAAATGCTCTTTGCTTACGTGTGAGTGGCAGGTTTTCTTCTACAGGTGAGGCAGCAGCAGCCCGCGCGTCAGGTGACTCTACTCTTTACTTTCTTTTTCCTCGCAGTCATGTGATATTGGAATTTACCCTTCTTCCAAGTGTAACTCCGCCTCTTACTGAAGGACAAATGACAGCATTATAACACTACATGCTGAGTGGAAGTGCTTTCAGCACCAGGAAGTCGCTGTGGTGCGGGGCCTGCGCCCCTTTGTCTCTTAGTCTAGTGGTCTTTTCTTTAGTTTGTTTGCCTTTGTGATCACTGCACTCTTTATTGCTTCACGTGTTCCCCTTCTGTTCCCAGAGGCTTTCGACCTTAGCGCTCCCTGTGTTTTCCCCCTGTTGTGTCTGTTTTCCTCCGTGTGTGTGGTGTCAAGTTTACATTTGTGTTTCCCTGCCTTCTCACTTCCTGTTTTAGTTTGCCACTTCCTGTTTTAGTTTGTCTCGTTCCGCTCAGCTGTTTGCACTTCCCTGTCGTCCCCGTCTGCTGCCTGCGCGTCCGCTCTGGGGTCCTCACTCCTCGCGCTTCACTACACATGACAGCAGTGATCAGTTTCTCGCTCCTAGTCAGAGCTCTTGACATGTCCTCTCACCCAAAAGACAAAAAACCAGAAGCAGGATGTGAATGAAGCACCCAAACAATCAAATCTCTGTAAGTCGCAGTCATGAAAAGTGCCTCACAAATATGTCGCCTACATTAAGCTGGAGGTTTGATCTCACTCAGTCCAGCGTCCCTCGCCTTCAGCTGTTTTCTTCATTCATGGCTTTGGCATCTCAGCGAGCCTCTGCAGTGCACTGCCTGTCACAGCCCCCCTCCTCCTGTTTCTAATCTCAAGGGACCATCATCACTGCAGTGCTCGGCTGTCCAGCCAAAGTCTCACTGTTAGCGTATGCAAAATGCACACCCTTTTAAAATCACAGGCCTCTTGATATCAGTACTGACAAGCTTTTACCTGCACACCAGAAAAGACCCTCTTCATGCCAACTTCCTGTTACTAATATGGAGACAAATGCTGCATGCTAATGCTGCTAATGCTAATCTAAATCCAGGAACAAAGATGCAGATGAAGGCCATTTCTATCCCGCTCCTCGTTAGTCCTTTCCCTGTTCAGCCTTTTGAGAATCGTACCTTTGGGCAGCTA
This sequence comes from Bujurquina vittata, assembly GCA_015106715.1. Lineage (NCBI taxonomy): Eukaryota > Metazoa > Chordata > Actinopteri > Cichliformes > Cichlidae > Bujurquina > Bujurquina vittata. The sequence continues at coordinate 7,198 of VUQK01014590.1, forward strand.
AATTGGTTTGATAAGACACAGAGGTGGCTACTCTCACTGCAGGCAGTTTCTTCACCTTTGACTTAATGAACCTCTCAGCACATTTGATCCATTTATATTGAATACTATCAAAGTCGAGGTCATCCTCCAAGCTGAGAATTACAGAGATAATTGAGCACCATCATTTCTTCATGGACTAAAACACAGCTCAAGTTTCCCAGTAATGTGACAGTTGGTAAGAACTAAAGCTTTGGGTTCCTAACACCGCAAAGCAGGACTGAACACAGCTGGCAGCACAGAGAACAACACAAAATCCAACAATTAGAGAGACGCAACTGAGTCTGATTAACTTGACGCAGCTTAACAGGAAAGAAAAAAACACAAAGACGAGAGCGAAGGAGCGGAATGGGAACGCTAAAGGGAACTAATAAACCCGAAGAACCAAATAGTACATGAGCATAAAAGCTCAAAGCCCTGGGCCCTCAGACAGGACTGTTTCAGGACTGAAGCACAGCCAGGTCGTCCTCAACAGCCTGAGTCAAATGAAATCAAAGAGCCTTTCTCTTCTCACCTGGACCTTTCCTTCCAGACTTCAGCCTCCTCTACCTCATCGCTCAAAGCAATGATGGGATGTGCTCCGTTCACTTCCTCGACACACAGATTCTGCAGACAGATGGAGCAGAGAAACTGCTGGAGGTTTCCATGCATGCGTACTGAGAAGAAGAAAACGTGAGAAGAGCACCGAAAGAAAAGAGGATGAAAGTTTGACATGATAACAGCCAACATAACTTCCTTTAAATGCTCTTCCTTCACATGTTGAATCAATTTGAACAAAGGAAAACGAGAACAACCGTCACACTTAAAAAGCTTCTCACGTGAGCAAAATGCTGGAAGCGCTCCTTCACCGAGTGAAGTGCCGCTTGTGGCGGGCTGCTTATGGTAAAGTGTGATGTGCTGTGTCATTTTAGTTGAAACGCGTCTTTGTGTGAGGTAATTATCTCTTTGTGGTTATCGACCAAACATGGGTTAGGTTTAACGAGCGCAGCTGAGTAAAGCTGCCATCCGTGCAGTGCGTTCAATGTTCAGAGTCCCGCTGGGATGCTGACATGAAAAGCTGATCTGTGATCAGCTGATGGGGATCCTTTCAGCCCCCTCCTCTCCTTTCCACTCTGTCCAATCACGATCTCTCTCTTCTTCATCCAAAAATTAAATTTGGTCCATCTTGATGCTGAATGGGTGGGATGTCACTGTTGCTAGGATACATCATTCTGGCGACTGGGTGCTCTCCTTGGAGGCTAGAGAGATATGAGGGAGGGGGGAATAAGAAAGGGCAGGTAATGACTGAAGGAGGACATAAAGCAAAAACGAGGAGCAGAGCGGGAACAAGAATTTTAGAAAGATTTTAAAGGTGGGCAAGGAGGGGTCGGACAAAAGGGGGAAAGGACAGAAAAGAGAAGTCGAGGAGCAAAGGAGTGATTGAATAGCAAAGGAATATCAGAAGAAGGGGAAAGGAGCAAAGCAGAAGGGGGGGGGTGACAAATGAGAATGGAAACAACTTGTGTTTGGGTTATCATTGCGTAATCTGCCTTTGTGCACTCATCATTCTTGTCCTCGGCACTGAATCCTCCCCTTTGGCATTTTCCTGGCAACGGGCTGTCAGACGGATGCTGCTGGGAGTGACTCAACGCTAATATGCTGCGCTGCTAAGTGCTGCACGTGCATACACAATGGGGAAAATGCTGGCTGGCTGCATTTACATTATCGTCCACTGATGCTGCAAATACACACATTCCTATAGTGCCATATTCAGGAACATTCTTATTGAGCCTAAAATTTTGGGATGTTTCCATAGTAACATGTTTTTTGCAATTGAGTTTTGCTATTTTAAACTCATTTGGCTTTTAAATAAATGACAAATTAAGGAATTGAATCCCTTCAGAGAGCTGCTGCTGGAGGTTTCTTCCTGATGAAAGGGAGTTCTTCCTTCCCACTGTTGCCAAGTGCCTGCTTATAGCGACTCATCTGTTTGCTGGGATTTTCTCTGCATTGTTGTGCGCTCTTTACCTGACAATATGACACGCCTTGAGCGACAGTTGTAATTTGGTCCTGCATAAACAAACCCAACTGATTTGAAGTAAAGTTGTAAAACTTGATGTCTCTTGATGTTGCACTATGGCTCATGAGGATGCATGTAGCTATTTCATGCAACTCTGGAAATACAGTTGCAGCTGGTCTGTTCATTAGCATCCCTTACAAGACCAACAGATTTCTTAGAAAGAAGCAACACATTCTGGCAAAAAAACCTGATTTGGATCACAAATCAATGTTGCTGGATGACAGAGTTTTTAGAGGATGCTGACTGATCTTCATGAGGTGCAAGTATGTGCATATTGTCCCTCTGTCACAGCGGGAAAGAATCCTTTTTCTCGCCCCCGTTTACAGGCTAGACAACTGTGAGTGAGCAATGGGAGACATGAAGCACGGCCGCCAGGGGGTGTGTTACATCACCCGAGAGCCCTCTGCCTGCTTTGGCAGCTGTATTAGCCGGTAGGCTTAAATGGGTTAACAGACATAAAATGAGGTAATCTGCAGTGTTTGCAGTGCAGCGGGGTTGGTGAGGTTGCGATGGGTGCTGGCTCAGCGTTGTGTTTATCCTCCTGTGGTATCGACAGAGCATAAAAGAACTGCTGCAGCGAGCCGCTCTCATTCACGGCCGGATTAGTGGAGCATTCAGTCGCCTTTTTATTATGATTTTTTCCCCTTTCTTTTTCCTTTTACCCTATGCACCCTGACAGCACACACATGAACACATCATTGAGTGGCCTAGGTGACTCAGGGCATTGCTGCCCATAGTATTACATCTTTACTCTCCATCCCTGCAACATCTGGGGCAAAGATAAGAAAAGTGTATAATTATTCAGAACCTTCAAAATGCTTTACAGAAAGAAACAAAAGCTATTTGAAAATGTTATATCTACATTTTCTCTCATTGCCAAACGAGCTTTGGTTCAATAGGTCCTGCCTGTCCCTCTCTGACTCTCTCTTCATTTGAATGCATGCTTCGGGTAATGACTTCCCCCCCCCCTCTTGTCCAGGTTGGCAGAGCTGCAGCTATTTTTAGAAAGAGGAATTGCTTTGGGGAACCCCTGTAAGTACAGCTGCCTTCTCTCAGTCTCTCCCCTCTCCCTCCTGGAACCCAAACATTACTCTTGAGCAAAGCCTTCCCTGGGATTTGATTAAAACACCGTAAGCTCCCACCATCCCATAAAAATGGCTTCTTTCTTGTTTTGCTGAAACCTTCAAAATGCAATGCATATTTTTTTTTTGACAATTGGCAATGTGGCTTGCACAGCACAGTTCTAGTACTGTCAGCATATGCATGTGGGAACAACACAGGGCTCACCTGAGGACCATCTGTTCCGACGCGCAGATGATGTTTGTGCTTTGGAGAGTGGCATGTTGAGCTGGCAGTGGCTGAGAAAGCTGATGGCTATGAGGTTGCTCAGGCTGCCACGAGGCTGCTGGTGAACACACGCAGCAGCTGCCGTGAAGCTGCAAAACCTTCTGCTGCTCACAGAAAGACTCAGACTGCAAAGGCACTGATGACGGCAAATACACTAAATACACAGCGAGAAGTGACTGGCAAAGAGTCACTCGGCTCATCCCACTCATGGAACAGTGCTTGATGGAAAAACAGTTATTATGCAGATTCATATCCATCATTATATTTGCTTACATTACAACATAGGATGACTAAAGACCAAAGTCATCCTCTGGGGGCAATTACTGTACATTCAGTGCTCATCCATCAAATAATAGTTCAGCAAAAGTTGCATTTTGAGCTGTGGGCCGTGATGGTTAAAAACTGAATGGATCCACAAGTTATTAAAATTCAGTCTCTAGCTCACAAACTAGAAAACCTAACTTTAAGATAGCGTCTCTCGATTAATGCTGCCCGTTTTGAAGAGTGACGCTTTGATTTGGTTTGGACTCTGCAGTCATCCGGTCCCATGGGGTGACCCGTGCCTGTGAGTCGTGAACTACATCTGTCATTCTCGTGCTGATACAGAAACAGGACCAAAGACAAAATCGTCATCCTCTCTGTTTCGTTAATAGACTCCCGGGCCCTGTCTCGGGTTTCCAGCATTTAGCTTCGCGTTGCCATAAGAAGAAAAGCTGCTGCAATGTTGGCGTAAAGGCAGAGCTCATCAGCGCAGCACGGTTGGCTCCGATTGGGTTTCACTGCCGCAGCATTTTACAGCGACTTATAGCGGATCTGCCGTTCCACAACCAGGACACTGTTTGCCTGATTGCTGACCTTTGACCTTTGAGGATGCTGGAGAATGCATAAATGATCTGTATAAGCTGAAGGTCCTGCCTTAAATAAAATCTTATAAACATAAGCCTGCCATTCGCACATGAGGAGCTCTTAGCCCATATAAGCAATTTCTCTTTGTCTCTCTCTTGATCTCGTCTTTCTCCTGGCTGGCAGTCGCTGACTGCATTAATGGAGCGTGCTGCCAGAAATAGACCAATCGCTTTCACGTCACTGGTGATTCCTTCTGCGTTTGAGTTGTTGACGTATTTTGTGTGGGTTTGCAAATGGTTTCTGCCTCAGTCTGCGAGAAAGGATTTATTTGATGTGATCTGCACAGATTTGTATCTCCCATATCATTTCTTATTAAACATCAGTCCAAACCGGTCACATGACAGAAAGGTCCGCTCGCTCTTTATCACCACCGTTCTGATTCCCATTCGGCATCAAGGATTTTTCCACTGTACTTTTGGACTCTACAGAGACAGAGCGCTGTCACATGATCATGGACATAAAGATCATTACATGCTTGCGCCCCTCTGTGCCCTTTGAAACCGCTCACCTCGTGCCCCATCTCCACTTGCTAACGAACCCTGTGAGCTGTCAGAGATGTCTCTGAACGCGTCTCCCAGTTAGCTTGTATGTATGATGCTGTCTGACTCCTCACAGCTCTGTCTGCATGCACTGTCACTGAGACTGATGGCTGACACAACGGAGGAGGGGGAGAAGTGGAGCCGCTGCCACTATATGGAGGTGTGTTGGGGGGAATTAAAGGAGGCCAGGCGATGACTCAGAGATTTTGAAGCGCAGCCTCCTCTGGTTGCCAGCCTGCCTGTCTGTGTGGCCGATAATGTGCTGACTCCTCGCCGCCTTATCAGATACCCTGGTTGGTCTCTGTTCGGCTTGGTTACGCTCTGTCCTGACCCAGACAAGGTCCCCTCTCACATGCTGACATTTTGGGCCACTTTAGGTGCTCTGTTGCTGTAAATATGGTAAATACTGGTAAATATGTTACAGTGTAAATACTTATAAATATACATTTATTAGTGTGTAATTGCATCTGCCAACAACTTGATAAATAAATAATGATAAATAAATCAATTAAAAATGCGTAAGAGAGAGCATCAGTTTTTGGAAGCCGCCATGTTGCCCCATCATCTTAAATACAGTGGCTGAGCTGGACATCGCAGTTCCGCCTGATCACATTTTATCTAAGTGGCTTGAGATCGGACACATACACAGTGCACCAAAAGTCACAGGCATTTGGGTGCCTCATTCCCTGAACTGAAGTCAGAGCTTTGATGCATGAAAACATGCGTAAATCTGCTTATTAATTCCCAATATTACCACAGGGACTTACTGTCTGCAGACTCAGCCCTACACCTGTCGTTGCTGTCCAAACATCACACAGCCTTCCTTTCTAGCTTGGCTCTTTCCAAAGATCAACAGCACGCCTACTGGCACCTTTAAGCTGACTATTTAAAACACTGAGTCTCCTGTGTCTAATTCACACCCAAACACAAGCTTTCAAAAATACAGTTTGCCATCAGCTGAGAAGTGATTTTTTTACAAAGCACATGTTCATTAATGTGGTTTATATTTGTTGCCTTGCATGCATGCATGTTGCTTATGCTGTCACACATTCCCTAGAGGCCATTTTGCAGCCATCTGTCGAGCGCTAATTAGGGAAAAAGGTGTAATCCCCGACCAGTTAGCGAGTGGTTGCTGACAGTTGCTCACATGGAATTGATTGCAAACTGATTGGTATACGGTGCCGCACCAGAAACCTCCTTGTGATTGCTTTGGTTGCTAGGAGGTTGCTGGGATACTGCAAATGCTCACTAAGTGGTAAAACTTGTACCTTTTGAAAGTGGTGAGGCACAACTTTTACTTTGAGGGTGAACGTCCCCGTTTTTGTTTTTTGTTGCACTATTTCACATTTCGCTACAGACGAGTCAACGTCTTCCATGCAAACTGTGGGCGATCGCTGCAACTCGCTAGCAACTCGCTAGCAACTCGCTAGCAACTCGCTAGCAACTCAGTTACTTGCTACTGACTGAGGCCTTAATTGCTGACTCTTGGGGAGTTGGGCCAATGGATTGATGGTGCCCTTGTGCCCTCAGTTCAAACTATTTTATCTCCTCGTACTTAAAGCTAATTTAAAGATAATTATACAGGTTCTCCTTTCATGGCTACTTTTAACGTCATTGTTCTTGCTGCCTGGGATTCATTTTTCAATAAGTAATAATGTCAGTAACACAAAAGCAAAACATTAAAGTTGCGATCAAAGCTGAAGGATTTCCCATGATGCACCCTGATTTCATCTTTTTGTGTCAGCCACTGATAAATCTGGCTGTTTTTCAAACTCTGCACTCAAAAGTGTGATGACGGCATGTGTGTAGTGCTCCTCATGAGGACACAAATGGGTATGGGGGGGGGTTAAATTGGCGGAATGACCCTTTGAAGAATAGTTAGGCACCTGCAGAGGTATATTTTCTTTCTTTGATTCAAGCAAACTGACAGATGGCTGTGATCCACATACCACTCGACTGGCTGTCTGGATGCATGTTTGCAATATCTGTGTTTTCATTTTCAGATGTTGTTTTGGCTCAAATCAGAGTGAAAAAGATCACATGTCTCGCTCACAGAACATATTCTCCACACACAGCGTTATTTCCCAGGTGCCATGGTTACTAACAGAGTTATGTTTACATAACCGCCTGCATTTTTCTCGCCGGGCTGACATCCTGTGAAAGCAGGACATGGTGTGAGGTTTTCATTCTACTCTCCTGTCTAAGAGCTTCAACAGCAGGGTGCCACCTGTCAGGCTGTGAAATCATTATTTCTTCACGTTTGATACGAGGAGACGAAAGACTTGATGTGGACTTGTTGCAAGAATGGTGTGTTTTTCCCACATCTTCTAATGACTGGGGAATTGCAAGGTGGTAGAAATCGATGAAACTACTGTACAGGTGTCCATCAGAGAGGCGACAGCTCGGAGACAGACAGTGTTGCACCAGGGATCTCCCAGCTGTCAGAGGCGAGTGTGCAGCTAACTTGTCTTTGATTAAAGTTTGGATTACATTCAGAAGTGGGTTGAAAGAATCCAATTGCTGCACTCTGACCACCAGGTCCTCTTTCAGAGATGATGAGAAGACTTGAGAAGATGACATGCAAGTTGTGCTGGTGAGAGTAAATCCATAAATCCATAAATATAATTAAAAAAATCAGGATATTAATGATACCGGCCGCCCTGAACTCAAACAGAGGAAATCATTTGTCACTCTGTTGCTTGCAGCACTTTGCAGTTTTTAGACCTTTCTGCGTTGCAGAAAGCAAACTGCAGTCAGGTTTTAAGGAAGGAGACATATTTAAAAATGTGAGTTAAAAGCAGTAGTGAAGCATACATTTCAAACCCTGATTCCTAGCAATAATTAACTATACATCTTGAATAGCTGCATTTGCAAGTATGATTTAAAACACCATGAAAGCACCACCTGATATTTAGAAAGGACTTCATCAAGCCCTCCCCACAGATTTTCTATAAGATTGAGGTCTGGAGACTGGCTTGGCCCCTCCACGACCTTAGTGCGCTTCTACTTTAGCCACTCCTTTGTTGCCTTTGCGGTAGGTTTTGGCTCATTGTCATGCTGGAAGATGCGTCCATGTCACATCTGTCGGCGTGAGACGTCCAGTGTTGTGGTTATTTTTGATGACTTTGTAGTACTTCAGTGTCTTCTTGTCAGTTTTAATCCTTTTTGCAATTTTTTGGGTTGTCCTTTTGTGTTCTTGGTAATCATTTTCCAACACTGTGGCCATTTTACAGTGACTTAATGTTCAGCGGTTGACTTGCATCACTTTGTTACTCTGTGGTAAGATTCTGTTTGTTCTGGTCCCTTTGCAGTTCTTTCTCTTTGTAGTCTTTAGCTGGCTCAAAATTGGCCTTGGTGGTTGACTGTGCATGCATGCATGATTAATCCCTGTACAGTGAAGGCATGGAGTCTGCTACCTTGTTTGACGGCAATATTTTCGACAAAAATCTCAACTGAAAGAGAAATGTATGCTTTGTGTGCGCGTTACTCTCAGATAACAAGATGTAGAGATCTGCCATTGTCAGTGGAACACTGTCAGCTAACAATCAATGGCAGGATGACTCAGTGAGAGTGGAGGAAGTCCATGTGGGAGGAAAGGCTGAGAGAGTACACTCCTGAGAGCTTGTGGACTGGGGAAGCTTTTCATTACCCAGCTCCAGATGTTTCTGCAGTCCTGTGGAGAACAGCAGTGAGATTCAGCAGTATCAGCGTTTCAGTAATCAGGGATTAAAGAAACAGAATATTTATTTTGATTGAACTTTTTTTCCCTTTTTTAGGCACTTGAGGGCAGAGAGTTACAGAAGGTTTGTGTAGATCCAATAGTGAGAAGTTCCAAAACCCCCTAAACTCTCTATGTGTCCCTAATGGCTGATTGGCTGTGCACACATTGGACACTATTCAGTATGTGGTGATGGATGACAGTCACTTATAGGTTGAGGGAAAGGTAATAGCCACTCTAAAAGAAGGAATGCAGAAAAGGAGAAAAAGAAATGTTGTTTTGGGACAGTAGGGACTATTTTTAATGTGGTGGGTTTTGTGTAAACAGGTACAAATCATTTGGTAGCAGCTGAATATGTAGGTGCTTGGCTAGATGAGGCTGCACAAAATAAACTTCTCTTCACTGAAATATCATATAGTGCATAAACATAAAGGCGGACAATTGTTTTCCCCAAAGGATTTTTAAAGGACGCTATAGTGGACATCCATTTCTGCAGCTTATCTTTTGGGAGCAACTAGTTCCTGACGTGGAGTGGGCACTCAGGCTTGGAGGTGCTAATCCTCACCCCGGCCGCTTCCCACTCAGGTGTAAAGCATCCCACTAAAAGCTGGCTGTCATGGCTTGATGAAGCCAACAGAACCACATCATCTGCAAAAAGCAGAGATGCTGTGACTGCCGAACCCACCACTGTCTACCCTAGAAAGCTTGAAATTCTGTCCATGAACAGGACTGCTGATAAAGGACAGCCGTGGCAGAGCAGCAGCCATCAGGAACAGGTTTGACTTAACCAAGCTGTCACACGCCGTCTTCTCTCAGGGCAGGTTTCTTATAGTCAGACTTATCATCATGCACATAACAATGTGCAATAGACAGAAGATTCCAGTTGCTGAGGCGCTCAAGTTGACCTCGAAGTCTTCGTTCACAGACGGACCGTTGAAAACGATGTTCCACACGGCACCAACCTTGGTGATTATCTAAACAACTTGAGCGTACATGGGGTATGGTAGAATGGCCATCAGGGGGTGACTTCTCGCTCTGTTCTGTCCGCTAGGCCTTTTCACTCATGACCTCAGAAAACACTGGCCTAATGAGCCGATGATCTCAATCACTATTTTGAAACCTCAGAAAGTAAGGTTCGTTATGTTAATTATCCCTTGATGTACACTAAAAATTGATGACAACAGGGTTGGGTTGCTGGTTTGTTTGACTGCTAACTACTATATATAGTGCCCAATATAGTTTAGTTATATAGTAACTATATTATAGATACTACATAGCACAGTGCAGTCTGGTTTTCTGTTAGATCCTCTTCTCCCTCCTCATTTTTGGTTCAAAAATAGATTCAAAACAAAAAAAACAAGATTGCAATGACTCCAGGCTTTAAAACTGTAGTCCACAAACCAATGGGTGGACATCACAGAGAGTAGGACCATATTTTATTTCCAGTCCAAGTCTGCTATAGATGGCAAAATTGTCATTGTCAGTATAATAAGCATGGCAGCCTCAAGCATCCATTGCCATTTTGTTCTATCTTTACACCACCAGAGCTGCCAAGAACGGAAACAATCCTCGTGCCACTCATGTGTCAGTCAGTGCACATGTTTCAAGCTGCTTTGCTACACCTAGAACATATCAGAGAGCATCATTTGCCTCTGTTTGTAGCAGTAATAACAGCAGTAAATGTGCTCTGGAACCATAAGTAAGAGTAAAGGCCTCTGTGGGCAGCTGTGCCATGAAAACAGTGACTCATTTCTTCCTTTTTGACACTGAGATCTGCATCACTGCCTGCAGTACACAACTTTATTGTTTGCTGTGCAGTTTCTTCTGTTTTTTTTTTTTTATTCAAAAATTGAACTTACGCTCATGTTTTTTTCAACTAGTTTGCAGAAGCCTTTTCATGTACTTTACTGAGCTTGATGGACCTCACAGCAGCCTGCAGGTTTGCAGTGTTCAGCACCAACCCTGGATGTAGCGTGAGAATACAACCACAGCCAACCGCAAGCCACATGCCACTGACAATGACATCGCTGTGCCAAAACCAGCCGATGAAGCGCTTTTCATTGAGCATGAGGATTAGAATCCAGTTGTCCCCCCCTTACTCAGAGGCCCATTCAACTCACACAACACACTAAACACCACAGAGCATCATTTGGATATAATGTTGCATGTGTATTTTGGGGGGCTTAAAAATTTAAAAGAGGGTCACAGATGACATGCTATAATGCCAGCGTTAATGTGAATCGTGTAATCAGTGGCATGCAGTGACTTTTACAGAAAGTTGAGCAGGGACAACGAGCACCACCCCCACCTGCTTCAAAAGAAAAGAAAGAAAAAGAAATCAAATCTTCCTCCACTGTTTAATGAGACAAACTGGACCAGATCAAAGCATAACTTGCTATGCTTTTTTTTTTTGTATGTGCTGCACTCTGCATGGATGTCTTCACGTTCCTGCACTACTTCCATAGTTGAAATATTTACTATTACTGTAGCTGACTATGGCAAATGCTGGAGCAATGTTTTAAAACCATTCATTTAGTAAAAGTATCAGTACACATCCATGAAAACACCTCACAGTGTATCAAACTATCAAAAGTAACGGTACTTCCTCTGCAGATAAATGTTCCCAATCAATGTTAAATTGATGCGTTTCTGATCTTTAAGGTTGACTTCATACTTTGTTTAATCTGTTTCCAGTGATGTATCACATTCTATAATAATCACATGTTTGCAGTGCAGCTGTTCTGTTAGGACCACGCACCGTATCTTTAAAAAAAAAAAAAACAGCCTTCAAGGAGCTCAGAAAAACAGGTCTGCACCTTAATTTTAAAGACCACATTAAAATATATCAATAAAATAACAAATAAATCACAGCTGAATTAAAAGTCTTGAGCAGTGTGTCACACGGTGAACTGTCAGTAGAGGGGGACTGAAAATATTAATGAAAAATGAAGGTCGTGCATTAGCAAAACAGCTGGTTAAGCTAGAGATGTTAATCTGAAAGTGGAGCCTGCACATATTCAACTTGCCAGCTTCTTAAAACTTTAAATGGCAGGAATTACATCCCCTCTCCATCATCGAGCGTGCAAATATGCTTAAAGAGTTACAGTTTCTTCACACTGCCCTGTAAGCCCTCTATATTATATGTTAGACAAGGTGGTTGATAAGAAGAAATGTATCTGTTAAGAGGATAAATCATACATACGTACTTTACTTCCTAACGCTAAGACCATTTCTACACAAAGCTGGTGCTGCTGATGATGATAATCTCATCTACTATGGGAATTAGTGCTACAATAAAGTACAATGGGAATATATATATATATAAAATTAACTACTGCTTACAGTAAAAGAATGGGGGGGGGGGTAAAGCATTTGGTTTCATCCTGAACCTAAACAACCAAGAGATCAACAGCTTTCTTACCCCTCCAAATTCAAGTGTATAACCCTGGCTATGGTGGTGTGTAGGATAACCAACCCTAGCTGCTGGTCATCTGTAGTGATTGCAGGCTTTCTGTGCACTCTCAGCTGTCAGTGTGTGTCCATGTCCATGCTAGCTGTCGGAGGCTGTGAAACTTTGTAAAAGAGTCCGATATGAGTCAGGAAACTGATTTTTAGGACCTTGGAGCCTAACATTGGCTGACATAATGTTAGCTTATAGTATAACCAGCTCTTCTTGTTGTTTAGCTGGCTCGCTGTCAGCTGTATGGATATGGAAGGGTCACATGTCTAATCTGCTGACAATAAGTAACTGCAACAATATCAGGAAGAAATCAGCAGCCCTGGCTTTGGTTCAGGACATGAGCCTTGAGGTGAGGAGGAAGAGGAGGACTTTTTATCCAGATGCCAGTTGCATTGTCTCTTTGGGACCCTTTGACCAAAAGTGCTGCGCTAGAGTAGAAAAGAAAAAGAAAATTACTTTAAACTCACTTTAGCGTAGACTTGCTTTTTTGCACCAGCCCTGATGGCTTTTTGAGGAACTACAGATTTTAACTCGTTGACATGTTTTTTTTCTGCCCAGAGGTTACAGCTTGTTGAAAAATAATCAAAGTGTAGTCCATAATTATCTAACCTTGGCATAAGTTTTGCTCATATTTTTTATCAGCTCCACAATTACACGGTCCATTAATCAGCCACAGCCAGGTTAAAAAAAGCCCAGCTGCTCTGCATTGTTGTTATTGTGTAAGAGGCTATGAATGGATTCATGTGCCTGTGAAGCTGCTTACAGATGAGCCTTGGCACTTCACCGTTTATGGCTAATGGATTCACGAGTGGCTCTGTAAATAGGCCATGGCACATGAGCAGGCCAATGGCAGCAGCCAGGCCATGAATAATACATGGAGGTAGATACAAAAATGACTTCCGGCTTCAAGGAGGTTTTACTGAAACACTGCTTTTAGAGAAATAAAGAGGCAGAGCTTTGAATGTTTTTATAGGAGCTAATACATATATATATATATATATATATTTGTTCAGCCTATTCCTCAAAGCATTTTCATTCTAAAAGCAGCTTGTGTAACATACCTGATCCATTATGCCATCAATAAATGATTCTTGGCTTTACATTATTTGCACTATGAGGGCTTTTAGGAAGTGTCAGTCACCACAGCGTCCATTGTTTCACAAACCCTCCCTCCCTCTGTTATGGTTCTGCATTTAAGGCATCACATTAAATTACATTTATTTTCCTTTCTCTCGCCATTTCAGGTATTTAAAGTGATCCTCATCATGTTCTCTACTTGATGTTTTACCTATGTTCATACCAGAGCTGGAAATATCCCATAGCTCTGTATAACTGGCTTAAATCTACATAACATGCACACACACACACACACATGCACACATTTCAGTCATTGCTTGACATTTCAAAATAGCAACTTCCATGAGGTCATTTTAATATTCTCAGAGTCATCCTTGTCAACTTTGCAGATTAATGTCAGTGGAGCAGGGCTTACAGGAGTGACGCCGGCCTCTTAGTCCACTGGCCGGCGATAACTGTGGCAACTTATCGTGGTGACAGCGGTGAATGGGATTACAGAGAGCTGTGGAAGAGAGGCTTTTTCATTTCACTGTGGGGCTATTTTTAAATGCTGCCAAACCAGCCTGCAGAGAGCGCAGTCTTTTGATGATTATGAAAGCTTCATATTTTTGTAGAGATGACAGTGAAAAAGTGAATGTTTTTTTCAGACCATTAGTCTTTTTTTTTCTTCTTCAGAAACATTAGGTGCTTCCTGAATTTTATCACAGTAGGAGAGGCTCAAGTGAACTTAACAGCATCCGGTGTCCTAAAGTCATGCCATGAACTAGCAGGCAAAACACAACAAAATTATGAGCTATGAAAGGTCAGACAAAACAAAATAACTGAAGTCTCGCCATTTGAGATAAAACCGATATGCTGTTAGCAGTTAGCATCAGCCAACATTTGCTTGTTGTGGCCCAGTAGTCCATTAATCTAACACAAAGAGCTAAAAGATGCTAAAAGACATATTGGTATTGCTCTAGCCATGTAGCAGTAGCATGTTTCAGCACAGGTTATATAGAGAGAGAGTATCAGAGGTAGACAGAGACAGGAAGTAAAATGAACATATACACACAAAGACGACACTGGAGGACAAAAGCATAGATGCAGAAAGATGAAACTGATGGAGGAACAGAAGAACTAAACACACAAGAGACACAGAACCTGAAGCTGCATTTAAACCAATTATTCAAAACTAATGCTTTAAGGCAAACTAAACTGGTACCCAAAGCTCCAATGTAACACATCTAAAAATCATCCTCAACATTGCTGCAATGTAATGACGAAATCAGTGCAGCGGTGACAAACGTAAGCCAGGGATAGTCAAAAACACGGAGAGCAGTGAAAGCAGATAGAAACAGGAATCCAAAAACTCCAAAGCAACTTAAAACCAGGGACCAAAAGCAGGAGTCATGACAACGATGCAGGAAGCTTTCAAGCGCACCTGTGAAATTTTGTCTGTTTGTCCTTGGGTCTCCCGGATGATCCTTGAAACACGACTGAGCCGCGCTCTCTTTTACCTGTCTCTGGATACCCTTTTATTGGCATTTTAAAAATGACTGGGAACTGTTTTTCAAATTTAATGGCCTTCAGTATTTTTCACGTAATGCTCACTGGGCATCAGGGAACCATTTAAAAAAAAGTTTAGGGAAGAAATTTTGGGGCTTTTCGCCTTACGTGGGTCGCGTACACCAGGGAAATGAGAGGGGGAAGAGAGCGGTAATGGTCTGAGGACCTTGACCACTTGATGATTCCATCTGGGTTTTCTCATTTAGGCTTTGGAGCTGTTAGGTTTGCTGTCCTGCTACAGAGAACCGGATAAGCACCACATCATCCTGAAGCAGACGTGAGGCTGTGATGCAACATCAGAATAATGTCTAGAAGATCACAGCTGGACGCTCTGCACTGACACAAACAGGGGGAGGAGGAGGAGGAGGGGGAGGACGGAGTGAGGATGTGACACAGTAGATGTAACCTCTCACTTCCACTACCGCCTCTTCTTCATCCCTGACCTGCACCCTGCTGTCAGCCCCCCGTGCCTTATTCACTGATTGTTACCCAACAGGGGTTTATGCCACGTGCTTCAACCTCGTTAAGTATTTATCAAGCTTCTTGTGTAAGCTCAGAATGGCAGGCGGCTGTCAGGTGCTTTTCCCTCTTTTTCAATACCTCCTGACAAGCTCGATCTATTTTTCCTCCAATTTACCGCGTGTGTGTGTGTGTGTGTGTGTGCGGGTTCACAGAATACCCAGATGTCACGACCAGATCTTTCAGTGCAGCGGCGATGTGTGCAGCCGCACGTGTCGAGGTGGAGACGTGATGTTTGGTGATAACGCCTGATTCTGATGCAGCATCGTAACTTTAACATCCTGTTGTCCTCTGAGGGATGTGCCATAGTCCTCATAATGTGAGTTTAGGCCCAGCTGTAAATCACCACAGGAAAAGCAGAGGCTGAGACAGAAAATCTAAGAAGCGGTGATGGAGCTCCTCTGCTGCCACAAGTCACTGTGGTTTTACCGTGGTGGTTTGTGATGAAAATCTCATCTGGCAGATCAAACTGAAATTCCCATTGTGCTCTGTGGTGGCAGGTGGGGAGCGCAGGCCAGGATCCAGTCTGTCAGGAGACCGGTGGATTACACCCATCACAGTCCTGTCAGCAGAGCCATTTGCAGAAGGGGCAGAGCAGTGAGTGAAAAGGTAAAACTCATGCCCAGGGCTCGACTTTGTCTTACTGATGCAGTACAAGTACGGGGAGGACAAATCTTGTCTCATAGGGCGCTTATTCTTCTAGCATAAGAAGATTCTTTCCAAGCTTAAATATCAACTTGATGAGTGCTCCTGACGAACAGGTGAGTAAAGAGTAACTTCAAACAGGTGTGTCAGCCGCCGCAGCAGAGTCACGGTGACCAGGAAGATTCACCTTGACATGTGACACACCCACAACAAAACAACAAGGAAAAGACACAAGTGGAAGCCAAACCTGAGAGTGCAAGGACCTTGACACTATCAGATTTTGATCCAATGTGCAATACGATCTGGAAAGCATCTGATTGTCCATGGCTTCATTTTTCAGCATGACAATGATCCCAAACACACTGCCAAATCAGAACAAGGTATTTGGATAGAAAAACACACACTATCAGTCAGGGAATGGCCTCTCCAGGTCCCGGGCATAAACCTTGAAGCGGTGTTTGGGGTTTGAGGCAAGTGCATCAGTGTAAGAGCTAAGGAAAGCAGAAAACACTGATTCATCCTCTCTTCAGTCACACGGGGTCCTCAAACTCAAACTTTTCAATTATAGAGAGCTTTATTTTAAGCTCAAATGTCAAAGTCTTCAGAGACCAAGTTAAGAAATATGTCAAAATTCCTTTTTTGCTGTGTTTATAAGTTATGTACAAGCTTCATGGTGCTATGCTGAAAAACATCCCTGCCAGTGACAAAATATTTCAGCAATCACCGTTTTCACATCACACATGTTCAAAAATCGAACTCCCTTCTTTTTCTTTTGATACACATATGTCTATACACTCACAGGGCAAACATATTCTGGAGGGTCTTGAATGAGAGTGATTCGTGAGTCAGAAAGTGTTAAGAGCTGGAACAATTTGATATAGAACATACACTATATTGCAACAAGTATTCAGTCATGAGGTCAGATACTGAATATTTAGTGGTGAGGAAATTTCATGACTGGACTTGTTGCTCTGGTGACATCCTATCACGGAGCTCCTGAGAGTGACCCATTCATGTGTGCAGAAGCTGTCTGCATGCCTGGGTGCTTGTTTTATACACCGGTGGCCATGGAAGTGATTGGAACACCTGAATTCAATCATTTAGAGGAGTGCCACTGGTTTAAGCACAACTTCTTGTGTTCAGGAGTAGCTGAGCAGGATTCTCCACCTCTTTGGGTGGAGCCTGGAGCATCTCAGGCTGCAGGCTCATCACCTGCATGATTTATGGGCCAGCTCAACCTTCCAATCTCCGCCAGATTATCTGCCTCCTCAGAGCGGCGATGGGCTCTCTGCCTGTGCTCACCCTCCTACATCTCCTCTTCTCTCTGGAAAGATAACTCAGACAGTGGACTCGGACCCCCCCGCCGAAAACCTAGGCTGCATCGTCTGCATCATAACACATCTGTGTGAAGGTTTATTAGTCAAGCACAATTCCAGTTTTAAGCTTGTAAAGTTCTCATTCTTCATTACGGAATCAACTGAGAATAAAATGACTACTCATAAAACTAAATTAAGTTTTTGGCTTTGAAGCTGTTACAAAGTAATATTGCTGTCAGCTTTGGCCATATCTTCACTTATTTCAGTGTGTACTTCTACAGTCTCCAACAATTCAGCCTCTTCTGCCCTTCGTAGGTGGAACTCCTGCTCAGAAACTTGTCGCGCATCTTAATGAGATGCGATAACTGTGCCGTCAGCTTTGCTTTGCCTTGTGGTTTTGTTCTCCATGCCAGCAAGTTTGCAGATACTTTCGCCAGAGATTATATAGAAAGTCAATTTCATTATTCAAAGAGCTCATTTGTTATTTTTAAAGCATCCATTTTTAATCTATAGGGATGCTGCTGCTCTAACATAGCAGCATCCTCATTAGCTCCTGCTTGTTCATTCAGCAAATAACAGGTCTTCATCAGGTCAGTAATATCTAGTATTCCTGTGGGAAAGAGAGGACTTTGAAAGCTGGGGAAAAGGGAGCTTTTAATTGCCATTAATATTTAAATATGCCACGTTGAAGGCCATCTCTCCTTACAGCTTCCATGAAGATGCCGAGTCACATCTTTGCACTTGATGACAGCAGTGTCATCAGTTCCATCCTGCAGAGCCAAAGAGCAGGAACTATTGAAACTGAGAATTACACCCACTAAAAATAACCTCTGTTCACCAAGAGTGACCTGTAAGTAACCCTCTGTCAGGGCTCGTATCCTGAAAGGTCCTGAAAGCATTCTTTCCAAAAGTCTGGATATTTCCCTGGATAGTTTTTGTTAATTTATTTTTTCTTTTGCACCATTCAAAATTAAGTAATGTTGGAGAAAATGCTGTTCTCCCAGTTGGGTTGCAACCATTAGCTGCTGTCCATGTATAAGTGATAAGAGGTAATTATTAGCAACAATAAAATCACTATTTCTTCAGTATTTAATGGAAATAGCCGTTAGTGAAATGAGTAAAAGAACACACTAACCTCATGTGCTGACATCACCACCAAGAGGTTGACATTTGTACATTTTGAAGATGAAGAGAGTGGCTGCAGAATGAGATAAACAGGGATTGCTGTAAACACATTTTCAGGCCCTTTAAAAAAGATACACAATGTACTTTTAGATAGAACCAAGGAGGCTTATTTTCCCAGGTAAGAGAAATAGAAAGCAGACTGTGAGCAGATGGTGGATTACTGTGTCAAGAATTAGCGCTGCTAAATATTACAAATGAGGTACAACACACACACACACACACACACACACACGCTACTGAGCATTTGAAAGATGCTAGCTATTGATCCTCTGGGATGTGAGTCTTCCTTTATGATTACTGTGACAGCAGTGCTTATCATTGTGCAATAACACCAGTCTGTGCTTCCCACAGTAATCACTCTGGAGCCAAGTGTTATGTCTGCTAGTTGAATGGAAAATTGCAGAGGTGGAATATTCACCCACACACACGGCGAAGCAGAATGGCTTGCCTGGGTGCTCGAGAGTCACAACTAAGGTCCTATTTGCATTTGATGGTCTCATTAAACAGCCGATTAGGAAGCCTCGCAATGCAGACGGGAGGCTTTTCGTGGCTATTTGCAGTCTGATGGCCATAGGGAGTGTTCCTGTGCTGCTCGAGCGGGTGCCCTTGAGAAGTTGGTGGCATTTCTCCTCCTGATGAAGCCTTCACAGTCTGTCTTTGGGAACATTGTTTATTCTGAGAGGTTATTATTACGCTGTACATTTGACACAACTGCAAACTCTCCCTCTGATAATGATGCTATCAAATCAGCATAGCTGTATTATCAAACTGCACTAGAGCCAGCCTACTACAGTGCTGTTTGCACTGCCTTCCTCTAGACTCTGAAGTAGTGATAGGCCAACATCTATATTTCGAGATTGCAGTGAAAACGTATCGGGCCACACCTCTTAATATTTGAGTTCAGCTGTTTTCTGTCCACAGGTGCCACAGGTGTATAAAATCAAGCACCAAGCTGTTCTAAAGAGTGCACTAACTTGAGCGTGGGACTGTAATCAAATGTCACTGTTGCAACACGAATGTTTGTGAATTTTCTTCCCTCGTAGATAGTCCACATGCTAGAAAATGGTATTGTTGCAAGGTGCAAGTGTTTAGGAAACCACAGCAACTGAGCCACAGAATGGCAGGTCACGTAAACTTACAGAGCGGGCTCTCCAATTGCTGACATAAAAAGTCACCAACGCGCTGCTGATTTAGTAAGTGCAGAGTTCCAAACCTCCTCTGGCATCAGCATCAGCACAAAAACTCTGTGCAAGGATCTTCATGGCGTGGGCTTCCACTGATCATGATCATTAGATCGTGGTACAATTATATTATCGTTAAAAAAGCACTCAGATGCTTGAATCACAGATGTTATAACTCCTGTTATATTTTACTCGTGGAAGCAGGACTTTAACATCACAGCTGAAGTTGAGCTGTTTTATATACTGTTTGGGAAGTTTAATGCAGACTTTTTGTACTTGAACTAACTGTGAAGTACCAAGTAGCTATAGATGTCAGACAATTACACCGAGTGGGAAATATACACCTGCTCAACCGCTCATGGCAGCCAATCAACATACATTTAGTGAACTTGAGGCTTACAGAGAAGGGTCCGATTAAAATAACATCCACTGACTGGTGGCAGAGGTGAGAGAGGAAGGGCGAGACTGGCTCATGCTGATGGAAAGGCTACACTCATTACAATCAAGGTATGCCAATGAGCATCCCTGAATGTACAACATGTTTAGCCTTTGAACAGGTAGGCAACAGCACCCACAGGTGCCACTCCTCTCAGCTCAGAACAGGAAACTGAGGCAACAGTTGCCATGGAATCAGCATCAGTGGTTAAAGGAAAACTGGAAAAATGTCTGCTCTGGCATATCTTAATTTGTGCTGTGATATTCAGACACTGCAACATGGATCCATGCCTTGTTCAGTTTGTGAATGGTGTTCTAATGGTGTGGTAGATGTTGTTGTTACATATTTGTGGCCTCTCTGTACCAATTTTGCATCATTTAAACATCAAAACTATTCATTACCTTTATCACCACAGTTTACCCATTTTCTAATGGCTATTTTCATTAGGATTAGGACATTCATCATGGCTCAAATGGCCTCAACATCCACCAGATCTCATTCAAATAGAGCTCTTCTGGAATGTGGGAGAGTGAAAGAAGAACAACAATGAAGGTGCTGCCCACAGAGATGCCATTGTGTCACTATGATGCAGAAGCAGTGAGGAATGTTTCAAGCACCTTTGCTGAATCCGTGCTTCCAAGAATTACAGATGATTTGGAGTCAGAAGCAGGACATGATCAAAACAAATTCTTAAGAGCTGGAGGATACATATATGACCTGTGCAGAGAAAAATCTCACTGAGGCTTTTTTTTTGTTTTGTCAAACAATGCACCTTGAACATAATGGATTTGCAAATATGGAAATTAGTGAACTCATAGCTTGGAACTAATTATGACTAATCAGTGATGTTGATGCTGCACAACACTGGGGGGTGGGGGTGGAGGGAAAATGAACAAAAAGAGAAGTTTGCTGGAAAGGTCAACATGTTAGATGCCCTTAACTCCAGGAGTGTCACCATTTTCTTCTGGGTCACTGCTTTCAGTCAAGGCCAATTCATTCACGGGCGAAAAACAGTCCAAAGGGGTCAAAGTTCACATCACGGGCTGACTTGTCAAACTAACTATTCTTTTAGAATTACAAAGAGCTTAATTTCTTTTTAAATTGAAAATAGTCCAATACATGTCTATTTGTTTAAGATACTCCATCAGTGCATTGGGAGTAGAATAAAAGGCAAAATAAGGGTGGAAGATTTAAAAAGCACGACTGTGTCACTTTTAATTGTGCAACTTTTGTATCACCCCAGAGGCTGTAGTAACTAAGCAGCATTTTAGCTGTAAAGTGCCCGTGCAGGCGCAGTGTGTGACAAGAGGCATGCTGAGAGGCAAAGCAGTGAGTTAGCTGGTAAAAGAGTCAGTCAGGCATATTAAGAGAGCAGTTCTTTAGAATTTGCTAAGTGGACTGGGTTAGGAAACACACCCTGGCTCATATTAATTAGGCAGGTCTCTAAATGTTATCAGAAATGTCACAGCCACAGTATCTCAGTCAGGCCTTCTCTTTAGAGGATCCACTCTCATATTGTTCATGACAATTCACAAGAGCTATCAAGTGTTAAGTGCATGAATAGTCCTGCTTTGTTTGCACACACTGACAGTGACCTGATTGTGTGAGGAGGGGAAATGCACACCAGGCAGTTGCTGCAACTGCATTCAAGTTGGAAATTAAAGTTAGACCAAGCCCCCTCCATTATTCACAGAAAAGGACACGCCTGCAAGCTTTTGCAGCTAATTATGCATTAAATAAAGAATAACGTTTTGATGGCGTGCAAAAATTGTGACATTATTCCTCTCCAATAAGCAGTAATAGAATTACTTCTAGTGGAGTGGAGCTTCAGGATGAATGTGGGGCTCAAGAGCTGGATTGCTTTCAAAGACATACAGTACATCTGTAGGTGTTAAGTAACTGTTAACAAGCCTGGGAGTAGCTAAAAATTAGTTACCCAGGTTTACCTCAGGCCCTAGTCACACAGGCCTAAAGACCAGTCAGTGACCATCTTGCAACCACTAGTTGCTCAGGAAAAATTTGTATTTCCTGATCCGTTGGTGAGGGGTTGCTGGAGGTTGCTGGTAGTCGCGAGAAATTAGTTACAAAGAAGTATATCATCAGGTCGTGTTAAAATTTAAAACTGCCACCCCTGACATAACCTATCACTAAGCACGGATACAGCACTGGAAAGAAAAAGTCATCTTCTCTGGCTGGTTCGGGAAGGACTTCTTGTCCTCTATTTAAAAAAGTTTAAATCACCTGGCATTGAGGCTTAATGTTGTGGACAATCAAGGGTTGACCCATCTTGAGTGACAGGTGGATATAGACCTGCAGGTATGCCCTCTGCTAACTGGACTCAATGAACTGGACGACTTGACTACGTTTAAGACGGTGATGCTTTTTGGAGCATTTTTAGTCCAATATTCTGACAAACAACACTGCTTGTTGTCTGGTTAACTGTACTAAAAGTGTTATAAGTAAATGAAATGAACTCACTGGATTTTATGTTTGCACTAATTTGTTCTGTTTCTGTGCAAAGCATCCCTAGTTTACAGTCTATACCCGGTGCTAAACGAGCTAGCTAGCATACAGTTGTGAAAAATAAAGTTTTCACAGAATTCTATGCATTCCTGTGAAAAATTAAGAATGGTTATTAAGTAGCAAGTAGCAGGTATGACCAAATGTATTAAAGCAGAAGTGTTGATCCTCTGAGGGCTGCAGTTAGCATGCTAAATGTTAATGAGCATGACAGTACACTTAGAAAAAGACTGAACAAGTATGGTTTGTTCTCTGCTGGGCGCCGGGCGGCTCTCGGGCGCTTGGGGCCTCGTGCCTGCGCTCTCGGCTCGTGCTGGGGGGCCCGGCCT
>VUQK01014592.1:19304-32081 GCA_015106715.1 Bujurquina vittata
CACACACACACACACGCCCACACACACACACACACACAGACACACACACACACAAAATCAGGCCCAAATACACCTCTGCCAACAGATGGGTTTATGGCTTTGTTGAGGTGGAGTTTGCAATCCTGCCCGTCCCATTTTCAGAAAATCCACTTTAATTAACATATCAGAGCTCCAAACGAGGCTAAACCTCTTCTCTGCAAACTGTAATCAGCCCAGTTTGAACTGACCAACCATAGAGCGTACATGATAAGGCTTGCCAACTGAAACACAAGGATAATCCAGTTATACCTGCTTATACAGCAGACAGCTAAAGGCACTGATCTGACAGGCTCTCTCTGAAGTGCCATAGCTTGCATTTTGATTTAAGCAAAGTGTTCTGATTCACTTATGTCATGTGGCTCAATCTGATAGGATACACATAGTCATTTTAGCCACACTACCTGCAATGTGCTCTAGCTGCTGTTTTATAATAAAATAACAGGGGCTGCTTATGGCTTACAGAGTATGTGCCTTTCTTTTATTAATCTTTAGACATCTTTGACTTAATTTCTACCCATACAGCTTCCCTGCACCCAGTCGCTACATCCTAATGATCTAATTATAACCACACCCACCTTTACAATGCAACCTTCACTAAATCTATTTTTCTCCTAGAAGTCACTGCCAAAACATTCCATCACTTCCTCTACTGCTCTCCTTCTGAGTATCTATTTTGATCTAAAGGTGTGACAGGACCATTGACAGGGTGACTGTGGTTCCCTCCATCTACAGACTCACAACCCCCAGAGGACCGCCAAGCAAAGTTGAACGAGCCAACAGATGGACGCTATTGTGTGAGGGAGAGTTTTGGACAGAGTGTGACATCAGTGCCACAGAAGACACAGGGAGTCGTGAGAGTGTGCACACATGTGCACGTGTGTCCGTGCATGTGTATACGAAGTCTACATTTTGTTTTTGTCTATGTGTAAGTATGTATTGTGCTTGTGTGCACTTGCGCCTTTGTGGTTGCCTGCTGGGGGTAGGATTGAAGGGCACGCTGGTTTAACACAAGATGTTTGAAATCTGTTGGCCTGACAGCGTGTCACAAGACTTCTTGGTTAATAGAGTCTCCAGGAATGTACTCTCCTGCAGCTTTAATGAACCCCAAGCCAAAAGGCCTAATGAAGCGTGCTCCGTTTGCCAAAACAGTCCCTCAGCTTGACCTCCCCTGACCCGCGCTACTCCCGTGCCACTTGAGGGTGGGTCTCCATAGTAACTGGCCTAAAGAGTCTACTGGGGCAAAGTTGTCAAAGGGACAAAAGGATGGTGCTAGGTTGTAGAAAAGCAAGCAGTAAAGACACAAGTGCACATGTCCCTTGATTTGCTGGTTGCCCCAATTTGAGATTGTAGATGTTTAGCATAGCCACTTCTTTGTTATCCTGCAGGGCCAGTTAGCAAAATGCAGCTGATTTCTGGCCAAGAAGACATTTTTATTAACAAGCTCTTCTGCCTCATCAGCATCCAAAAAGGTATAAATAATCAAGCACGCACGCATGCACGGACACACCGAACACACACACACACACACACACACACACACACACACACACACACACACACACACACACACACACACACACACACACACAGCTGATCATCACTGCATTCTTTGTTCAAGCCAAGCAAAAGCTTTGTTATTAAATAAGTAAAGACCACAATGCAGATCGTGCAGTGTGTATTCAGGGGGGAGAAACTGATGTGAGTGTATGTCTATATGCATGTGTGTTAAGTATGAGTTAAGGACTAATAAAGTGCAGGCACCTAATTAAACAGTCTTTGTTTATGCTCTATAGCAGTGGTATAAACTCAGCAGGCACAATGCAGGGTGGTATGCCAGGTCACTATACTCTCATTTAAACAACCACAGACAAAAGCAATGAGAGAAAAGGGGCCAATCAACTTCAAAAGAAATTCCTGCTTAATTGCAAAACTGTGGGAAAACTAGCAAAGACAAAAGAGAATGGGATGATTAAAGCTGCAGTGAAGACTGTTTGCAATCCTTTTAAACATCTGAGTCTAGTCTTATTTTAAATGTACATTGAGTATCCACTGTGGAATTTATAATATATAATGTGCAATTTATAAGCCCTTATTTCCCATTTCTCAGTGTATTTTGTCAGTTCCTAAGCCGGCAATGTGAATTTTGTTGAAACTGAAAATGGACCAAAGATAAACAGTTTCAAGAATGAATAACTTTTGATTAATGCTTTTTCTATGGTGCTATGAACTGCTGAAGCACAGCACTGTGAAGTTTTTCAAAAAGAATAACAAGCATGGACATGCAGTGCTTCCTTTCCATTGCCAAACATATTAAAAAAACAAAAAAACAAAACCAAACTAAGGATGGATGGCTGGATTTTTCTAATTATAATGTGAATCAGTGCCGAGACCCCTCCAAGACTTTGCAACACAGCCCACTTTAAGAAAACAGGGTGGAAAACCTGAATGGGCAATCAGTGCTGTTCTGCCTGCACATTCCTGAACTCAACACTCTAATGGTTCCATTCATTAAAATTCTTATTAAAATAAACATGCATCCTGATATAATAACAAACAAGCCATTCTGCACATACTGTCATAATCGGCAGAAATTAAAAATGCCAAGGACCTCTACATTACCTACCTAACCTGTATCTATCTCTCTTCTCTCTCACACACATAAACACATGCGCCCATTTACACACACATACACACAAGCTCTAAAGTAAAATAATCAAGGTTATTTAAATGAGTGCAGGCTGCATAAACAGTGCAAACAGTAAGAACATTATGGGCTGAACGTGTCTATGCATTCCTGAGCTCACGAGGTGGTTAGAGCGGGAGCGCTGGGTGGGTGGTTAGCGTTCATTTACAGAGAAGGGAAAGTACACGCATTTTAGGAGACCACACTTTGAAAAAAAATATGCAAATTTTTATACACGGCAACCATAAATCCATAAATAATATCAACTATATGTATTAGATGTGTTTAGCTTACTCTGCTTAATCTGTGCAACATTTATAGTTGTCACCCCCCCACCCCACACACACACACAAATCTACATATTGCACAAACACATGCACAGGAGAAAAAAATGGTATCAGGGGACATTGGGGGCAGGAGGGGAAATTTAGTGTGAGCTGCCTGTGGACATGGCAGAAAAACTGGATGAGATCCCGAGTGCTACCAGCTGACACTCCCATGAAATCCAAAGATTAATTGATTAAAAGGATATGAACATGTGTGCACGGAGATGCTACTGAGGGTGCATGGCAAATACATGCCATATGGACGAGGCTTGAACCTCATTTACTGTGAATGTGGAAACTGTGCTATGTGCTTAATTCTTCTCAGGCTTGGAATTATGCAGGTTCCAAAAGAAACTCTCCAAATATTTTAACTTCTGTAATCACCGAGGTCATATGAGTATAAAATGTGGGTCCCAGTGAATTTAATTAACTCATACCACCACATAATTATTTGAAAATGTTAAATCTCACAAAACGATATTTGGGGGTGGATTTCTGAACAAAACTGGGCCACCAGAGAGGAAATCTCTGCAGTCAGCAAAGACATGGTGCAGCAACCTTAAAACCACAATTGGATGCTTTTAAATGACAGTTTTTGGAGTCAGCTTTTGGAGTTTTGTTTAAACCTTTAGGTAGAGCATGCAGCAGATACTCCGGCTTGTGGCTGTAGCCACTGAGGAATTAACATGCAGCACAACTGATGACAGGTATAAACCCTTCAGCCATTTTTTTAAATTTAGTGTCTCTCTCTGGTCTGTGCTCTGATGGTCATGTGTGAAATTACAGTGAAGATTTATAAAAAGACGTTTACGTCGGTCATGTTACTGTCGATTGATAGGCGTGATTGGCAGACTCTCCCTGCTTCTCAATCTTGAGTTGAAGCAGACTCTTGGAGTTTCTGTATAAAGACTTAATAGTGATTTTTTTACTAGAAAAGAACAATTATAAGTGACAGCAACAAGATCTATATGCGGTCATCCAACATTTTAATGAGATTTACATTTATAATTGTGGCTTGAACATATTAGATAAATCTTGGTGTAATTGCAGTCACTGCAAATGTCCTGAACCTCTGCACCAAAGTGAGGTACATACAGTGTTTTACTGCTGTGAGAGTGTGTGCTGTGGGCTGCTGTTAGACGAGTCAAGGCTACCAAATTGAACTAATTGCACTTTTGCCCACCCAGTGAACCTTGTCTGGGACCCAGGAGAGAAAAGGCCAGCAAGCAGACGAGTACATTACTGAATTTAACTAATTGCTCACACCTGCCCATTTTGCTCTGCTGGGGATTCTATAGAAAGACAAAGAGCAAGGCTGGAAACATATGCAGCAGAACACAGACTGTTTATTATAGGTCACTTAGAGTCTTTAAGATATAAATATGTGGCTCACTTTGGATCTGAAATGTATGCGGCATGTTGATTTACCAGCTCAAACACCGGATCTTAACCACCTCTTGACTTATTACTTTTTTGCTGCATAAATAGCAATATTTAATGTGTAATTCTGTTCATAGCTATGGTTTATTTGACAGTGTTTTCATGTGCAGAATGCAGCCTTTACATCTAATATGAAGACAATGGAGGGGAAGTAGGCTTAGGAGAAGGAAGAGAGTGGAACAAAAGGAGAAGAGAAGGAGTGTGCTGAGATAGCTGTTGTCTGACCAGAGGTTTCCTGGGCAGAGTAGAGATGATCTCTGAGTCTCACAGCATGAATTCCATACACCCTTCACCACACAAACAGTGTGAATCCTGTGCACTGCATGTGTGAGCCTTGTGGCTCCCACGCACACGCTACACCATACTTTGGACACACATTCACACACATACACACTGAGTGAAGAAACATGGATAAACCATCACTCCTTCTAGGATCTAGTAGGGATGCAGAGAAAAATAATTTGTCTTCATCCAGAGGCAAAACAATTCACAAAACCCTCTTTTGGTTTTACAACTCTATTTATTTATTTTTTTTCTTTTAGACTGGTCATCTTCAAGTGTGCTGCTGTGCCTTATGGTCTTCAAATGAGAAACATAACAACTACTAGACTGCGATTCAAAGATGCCACAGCTCAATGCTAAAAATTTGTCCGTCGGGTACTCGGCTGTGATTTTTATCGAACAGTAAATGACTGCTTTCCCGTCCAATTTCCTCCAGCCATGATTTAAAAGTGCAGTAAATAAGTGCTTACACAACTATCACAATGTGCAACCATCTGTTCAAGTTGACTGTGGGACCAAACTTTTTATCCTAACCTCAGGATTGATACATCTGAAGGCCTAACACACATATCTGCTACGTCCGGTCACGTTCCCTTTGTGCATTTGCGGGCCTTAATGTTGTTAATCTATTTTTTTTGCTTGAACTTTGGCAAAGAGATCACACTGTACTTTATGTACACGATTTCAGAAAAAGGACACCATGTGTATGGATTTAGGGGGAAGGGAGGTCTTTGTGTCCAGGCGTACTGTATATCTATGCACGAGGGCACAAAGCCATGCCCCTGTGGCCCATTGTTTTGGAAGGGTATGACTCTTGCACCCTTCCCCTGGCTGTTAGGGGAATAGAGCACAGTCTGGCTAATATTTAACTAATGACTGTGTCTCCCAGCTTCGACCGCCCTCCTCTCACCAACTGCCAGACCTGAGCCATCTCTGCAGTGAACACCACTGAAGTGTGGCTGTGTGAAATAGAATTCGGAGGGATGGGGCTCTCTGCACAGTATCAGGGGAAAGGGATATGGAAGAAAATAACTGTTGGAGAGCCCATAAAGGAGCTGTGAGTGAGGCGGAGATGGATGCACACTGTTGTGTGGGAGGCCAACAAGTCCAGCAGTCTGAGAGAATGCCATATGCTACCTTGAGGCAGGCAAAGTCTAGCAAAAACCGAAGGAGAAGCGCAGAGAAGAATGGCTGGTTTCCATCAGCACTGATATTTGTCTGGCTTCCATGTTTCTCATCAGGGTGTACACTTTTCTGCCAATCTTCCTTATGGACGGAGGATGTGGTAGAGTCAGTGTGGAAACAAGAGAAGGGGCTGAAAGAAGAGGAAAGGCGGGACAAAGATAATAGGTGAAAGGGCATTATTAGATAATAAGGTCTGTATTTGTCAAGTGGACGAAAGAGGAAAAGAAGCCTGAAATCTGTAAGGGCAAACTAAGAAAAAATGAAGGGGAAGTCAGAGAGACAGGGAGGACAAAGAGGGGTTGATAGATTTAAAAGATGCAGTAGGGCTGATTATTGTTATGGTGCCACCAATGTGGACTGAAGCCCATAGTGCTGCCAGGCAAATGTAGTATTAGTCACTTTAATAATTAATCACCCTGGGAGCATGTCGTTTGAGCCATGCGTTGACCCATTTCTTGAACATTTTTCTCAACAGGAACATATCCACAGAGCCCTTTTTCTTCTTTACCTCCATTTAGTAAGGAGGGGGTGCAAATCCTCTGGGTCAAGCCTGGTCATTTATTAGCCACATTTCTCCGGAGAAATAAAAGTAATCTTGCTGCTCTTCTCAAAGGCTGGAAACCATGCAGGGAGACAGAATAGTGGCCTCGGCTGTGGCCCAATGGGCCTTGCCGACTGTCTGTCCTGGTGAAATATGAAGCCCATATGTAGGACGGCCCTATGAAAGAGGGACCCAACAGAGCTCCTTCAGGCTTTGATGCTCATCACCACAAAAGCAGATGGCGGAGTCCTGGTCTTAAAACTTTTTTTTGCAACAACCCCCTTCTCTTCTTTTATCCAATCCTATCCGGCCTATTAGCCCCCTGCCTGTCATGGTCTAGCAGTCTATGCTTAGTCCCCAGGGGGCTTCCAGAGCTATGGAATGAAGTCAAGCTTCCCCATTGACACAGGTCTCTCTGGATGGCTTTGAATAGAAGTCAGCTGAGTGAAAAGGCATGTTTTAGAGGACAAAATGGAATAAGGTGTGGGGTGGATCAATACGGCAGGGTTGTTTGGACTTGAAATGCTTTGCTCTCTCTGTGTGTTCAGACAAAGCAGAGTTGACTGCAGGTGGCAAAGAATTTTTCCGGACATTGGGTAAAAAGTAACAAAGGGTGTTTAATGGAAGAGAAACCTGCATGCATCTGTCTGAAAGATTGTGATCAAAGCAAAGAGATAACCAGCTGTGTTTGCTCTCTCTATATATTTATATTCCTACCTGCTTCTCTAAAATAGGCAGGATTTGTCACCGAGGTCCAATATCAACCTGTGTGCTTCACACACCCAAGCAATTTCCGAA
The DNA here is from genome assembly GCA_015106715.1 of Bujurquina vittata. Lineage (NCBI taxonomy): Eukaryota > Metazoa > Chordata > Actinopteri > Cichliformes > Cichlidae > Bujurquina > Bujurquina vittata. The sequence continues at coordinate 26,599 of VUQK01014592.1, forward strand.
CCAGAAGGCAATCAAAGACTTAAAGTTAGACACAATGCAAATAGGTCCGGGAGCCCATCTGTAGTAATCCAAGAGTCCCTCCTGCACCAGCCTGATTTCCGTCTCAGGCTCTCTGTGGCACAAGCCAATTAACTGTTTGATTCAGAGCTGAGGATGAACACCCTAATTGATTACATGGCGATAGTCAGTTCAATTATCAATTTAGGCACAAAAAGCTAAGCAGAGGCACAATGAAGTTTGCTGAGCAAGTTCTTCGGTAACTTGGCAGCACAATAGCTGTGTATGTTTGTTTAAGCACAGGAATGAAAAGTAAAGGAGGAAGGCAGGGAGGCAGTGGAAGGAACACTGACACTTACTGTAGCTGCTGCAGGTTGTTTACTTGCAGTCTCAGACTTATACCTCCTCTCTGCTTCGTCTGTCTCCTCAACACAGACATTCTTTTCTGCCAAAGAAACACATACAGACCCGCAGACAGACAGAAAGGCGCACACACATACACATATATAAACCCACACACATTTGCAGTTTACAAATGCCAAAAAAAACCTAAATGCATTATATAGTGTGCATTACACACATTCACGTACAAAATACCCTCACAATACAACACTCTGACTGAACATTTATATGCACAATTAAAACAAAAGGGAAGAAATGCACTCCCTACTTCCTAACTGGCATGCAAACTGCATACATGACCGTGCAAATCAAAGTTTGGCACCAATTTAATCACATGAGAAAAACCCTCTTTCCCTGATCATCCATGTGATCGTGTTTTGTTTACTCTGTCATGGAGAGCCGCTCTAGTCGATCAAGCTGAAGAGGTACTAGGTTGGGTGGCTGCACTAACAAAGTCTCAATGAGCTGTCTGTCGACAGGGTAATTTCCCAGGGCAGCTCTGCGTCTCACTCCTCATGGTCTGCTGGTAAAGATAGAAGATCAGCACCTGAATCATTGGACAGGAATACCTCTATGCACTGTCCTCCCTCAGCACACTTATACTTCACTAGTGTGCACATCATGCTCTTTGTGGCCTTTTTCCATACTGCCATCAATAATAAGCTTTCTGTTGGGCTCTTTTCATTGTGGGGTTTTTCAAAAGTACACTGAAAGATGATGCATACCAGGTAAATCCACGCATTACTTTGTTTGCACAATTAATAAACGAAAGAAACTAAATTTCTAATATTTACTGCAGACAGTTTAAAGAATTTAGAAATTTTTTGCAGCATATGTGTATGATTAGAGGCATTTTTCCACTTAAATCACAGAATTACGCCAGATGTCACAGTGCAGGAGAGCATGCCATCAGTGCTGAGTTGCTTATTTACTTCCTTAATCATAAGAAGAATTTAATCTAATAATATTGCCTGCATGAGTGGTTTTGAGTAACACTGTGGGGATGTAAGAGATCTTCTTGCTTTGAATAAAGGAACAGTCTCTTTAGGATTGCATGGAGACAGTTCTTTGTTGATAATTTGCTGCTGTTTAAATAATCAAGCTTGAGTGCACTACAGAGAGTCTTTTTCTTGAAATTTACATATCCATGCAGTCTGGGTCATTATAAATAAAAAGAACAGCACATGGTAATGAAAAAAGGAGAATGAAAACATTCTTTTCTATAGAGCTACTGGCTGCACAGAAAAGCAAACCAAGGAGCTGCACACGGCTGGAACAACTGCAGACCAGGATGTTAAAAATTTGAAAGGTGTTGAAGCTGAAATAGAGCAATTTGGATGCTCACACTGATACACATGTACTAGCACATTAACCAGGACACAAAGTGGCCTTCAATTTCTCCTGTCTACTGTAACATGCTGGCTGGCAGAGAAAAACACCTTTTTGTCATTACAGGCCCCTGCCAGGCACTGATGACTGTTCACACAATGACACATAAGTTACACCCCTTTTCTATTAACAGGGAGCTGTGCAGGATATAGAGACAAGGAGGTGATGTAGAAAGAATGTACAGGCTGTTGGAAGTGAAGGAGTGGGGTGGGGAGACGTCTCTGCTCAGCAATTTTTTAAATAGTGGTTGGAGACAAAAGAAAAGTGTGCCAAATGGACTTCTCCATCAATCTGTCAGGGCTCTCCTTTGCTCAGCATGGACTTCTAAGGATGCTGTGTTTGTGTGAGTACAGGGGTGCACAGTAGGGGGTTGCATGGATATAATAGACTGCAAGTGGTCCTCCCAGATGGTTGTCTCCCACTGCTAGTAGGAGGTCTTCAGCCTTAATCTATGACATGCAGTATGTCTTAACATCATCTACGCACACACTGTCCTGTTCCAAGGCTGAGGCCCACAGGACTGAAGTTAGAGAGAGACTGGGGGTCCCAGTGCAAGAACGATTCCCTGCTTCCCCTCAGCCTTTTTTCCCGGAGAAAGAAAAGACCTCAGTGACAGTCACTGCTCGGAAACACAAGGGACTTCGAATGTTTACTATGTTCTTTTGGCAAGGGCTATCTTCCGAAACTGATGCACACACACACACACACACACACACAAAACCACACACATGAATGCATTCACACACATTGATACGCACAAATGCCCCAGCATGGCTCCATCCTCCTCTGTGGGTTGAAGCCGGTCCAGAGGATCAGCATTGTTGGAGAGGCTTCATGAGGGAGAGAGTAAAAGTCTACAAGAGGAGGAGGAAGAAAGGCTGTAAGGGAGAAATAGCCAGACAAAGAGATGCCAGGACACACTGAGCCACAACATTCCTAACCGACTTTCTGCCAACTTCTCATCTTGTCCACGCAAGGTCAACTTTGAGATGCACTGAAATAAACCAAGGGAGATGCTACAAGGGGAGGGACTGGATAAGTAAACGGTGCAGTGAATAACTGTTGATAACAGGGAACGGTGACAGGGTCGAGATTTAGGACAATGCATTTGCTGCTATATAAGCTGTATTTAAAAAGTTGTCCACTTCAGTGTCCTCCACAATGGCACCTTGTTACCACTTAAATGTCCAGGAAGTAATTTTTCATAAAGGGCCGTGTGTGTCAGTGTGTGTTAGTGTCATAGCGAATAGGGGTTATTCTTTTCTCCTTTGACCCAGATTTTCAGGCAGAACTGAACAGGGGACATGAAAGACAGGCCTCCCAATGGAGCGAGGGTCATGTGCAACCTGAACAGAGGAACACACCGGCACGGCCAGCCGAGCAGAAAACTCTATTATGCATACGCGCAGTCCTCACAGACACAGAGCACATGTGCTTCCAAAAATGCATGCATGCACACACACCTTCAAAAACATTCCCATGATCAAGATCACAAAGGGGAGGGTACCTCATATGGAAATTCTCTCCTCTCATCTCCCCTCCATGCACATAGCATAACAGTTCAGGGAACATGCAATCACATATGTGTAATAACTGTTGAGTGCTGGCTTAACAGACCCTTGCTGAAGAGAAATACATGAATTTTTACATTTGCATGGACCTGTGCATTTGTGCCTATATTGCTGCTTGTAGCCTTGGGATATTTTAAAAGTTATACAAGCACACACTGGGAAAAATGTGATCAAGTTTAGCTCTGAACATGGCAAAGGTGAAATAGAGTGATGGCTGCCTTTCTTCTCTATAGACACTGCCTAAATATGATGTAACAGACTGCACTGTTGTTGGTGTAGGTGAAATTAAATGGGTTTCATGAAAGCACAAAAGCAAGCTTGTCTAGTTATCAAAAGCAGTCTTTCCAGTTCTTTTTGATACAAGAATAAGAGAAGGAGGTACTGATAAGGCAGTGACATTGGTCTCTGTGTGTTTGCCTGCTGATAGTCCAAGGAGGGGAAAAAACAGTGGAAAAACGATGGGAAGAGATTTGCACCGTGGGGACAGAATTAACAGAGTTACACGAGGAAAGGGGGAAATTTACAGCCAGATATGTGGATGCAGTGGAAACACAATACTGGGCTTCTGCCTGTAATAAATATGGCTCCACACCTACAACCAGACGCTTCCTCACTTCGGATGCCTCTGCCACACCCCTTATCCCTCTCTCAGTTTTAATTTCTCCAAAAGTCTCCTCCATCTCTCTCGGGATAAATAATAGCTAAATGCTGTCATTTCAGCAGCTCAACTTTGTGCCACAACCAACTGTGCTGACACAAAAAAATAGTCTTTACTCTGGATATGAGTGACAGTCTTTGGCCAGTCTCCTACCACTACTCCTTATGACTCCTAAATCCCTTAAGGTGCACTTCTTGTTAGAGTTGACAAGTCAGTTTGGAGAAAAAAAAAGCCATTACCAGAGAAGAAAGGTATCCGGCAGCCTCCCGCTGGTATAAATTGAAACCAAATACAATGGCTCCAAGCCAAGTAGGCATTTCGGGAAATCTAATAGTGCTATTTCTACACCTTGTTAGTAATTCTAGTGAAGTTTTCTTTACTTTATTTGTGACATGTCTTTGCCAGGATTTGTTCCTTTCTATTTTTTACATTTATTAAAGAACAGATTTTTCTTGTTGTTGTTCCTTAATGTTTATGAAGTACCTATGAAAGAGCGATGTCCCAATGACTTCCTGCCAATATTTTGATAGCGTTGCAATTAACTTTTTTGTTGACTTTTTGGAATCCCTCATCACCTGCTTAGTAATTGCAGCCTCTCTTCCTCCTCTCTAGTTGCACAGTGAAGCCTGGGAGCTTGGCCACATGGTTTAGGCCTGGTCTACAATGCACAAGGACAAGGGGGGATGAGGAAACTAGTGGGGGTTCAGAGGCATAAAAGTTCCTTTCTTCTCCACCCTAGCCTCTTTCTTTGAGCCAGAACAGAGGGTTGCCACGGCGATGAGGTTGGTCTGTCTCCCACAGCGTGGTCTGGGAAGAGCAGCAGATTGCTCTGACATTTACTCAGGCTGGAGGAAACAGAGACGACAGAGCAGAGAAACACACAGGCATAAACACACAGAGCGAGGGGAGCCGGCGATATGTTAGTGAATGGCAGCAGCATAAAGTGACTGGATTAAACAATGACACCTGCAAAAATCTGACGGTTGACAGAATTGGCTGCTTTTAAGTAGCGCTTTTATCTTCTTCTCATTGTCCATTCATCTCCGACTTCCATCCTTGGCTGCGATTTTCATCTCATTTAGATCTTGCCAGGATGTCAGTAAGCCAACATGTTCCCATCCAAACCATATTTACTGCTGAATTCATGCAATCAGTCAATGCACGGACATGAGCACAGGCAACACTTCAGAATAAAAAAAAATTCACATACAAGCCCATACACACATTTGTTTGTCTCTCGATGGTCATCCCATCGAGAGACAAACAAGTAACAACACCAACAAGCTTAGCAGTCAAAAGTGGCAAACTTGGTTAGAGATAATAACTTTTGTTTTCCATTTCAACACACACACACACACACAAACACACACGCACGCACGCACGCACGCACACACACACACACACACACACACACACAAAAAAAAAAAGAGCACACCCACACATACACACACACACAACACCTGCCC